>SWKW01000178.1:0-67101 GCA_011058865.1 Didymella keratinophila
AGAGAGAGAGGTCAGAGAGAGAGTATGTATACGTAAGAGGAGGGTTGATGACAAACTTTTGTAGCTGATTAGTTGCGGTGTAAAAAAGACAAAGTTCTGTGTAAATAGACTGTTTTACCTAGAGGTGTAGTGTAAAAAAGATAAAGGTTTAGTGTAAATAGACTGTTTTACCTAAAATTGCGGTGTAATCTCACTCTGGCGGTGTTTTTAACACTGCAGCGGTACCCCAGTGAATAGTCTAGAGCTTTCCGCCATTCTGTTGCGCTCGAAGAGTCAGGTGTACGAGAGACCTCGAATTGCGGAGGGTCGTGACCGATCCAATTATTTGCCGCCGTAAATTGCCTGAGACTCTCAGTAATCTCGCGATGCTGAGAGTCTGCTCGTTCGAGGTACACAATTCGACTTTTAAGCTCGGCTTAGTCCTCGATTTAACGCTTCAGCTGCTTGTTCTCTTCGATCAGCTTGTTCAGCTCATTCTGAGCTTCAGTGAATGCACGCTGGGCTGGGGATACTTCCGACTCTTCTTAATTGCAGTGAAGGTAAACAGCATGCGATCGCGTATGGAGCTAGTGCCATCTTCGATCTCTACGGTCAATCTCCCTCGTCCTTGCCTAATGATTTGTCCGACCCGTTTCATCTCCTGCTCGAATGCCATGTGCAACATGTTCCGATAGATGTCACGATTCTGGGCCCCAGCGCTATTGGCCTGAAGATCAAGCTCGAAGGTGCATATCGAATTTGGGAGCCATTCAAAGATCGACAGACTACTCTCCGCATTTTCATCAAGCCTTTTCCTGGCGACTCTGTCGGGTTTGTAGTTAAGCCAGAAGCATTGGATTACACGCACGGTGTGAGCTGCGTTGATGACCTCCGGGCAGGCAAGTAACGAGAGGATACCGTCTCTTTCGTCGTTCAAGAAGAAACTGTCGCCAATCCGAGCAGGGTTCGAACACAGGCCGCTCGCGCGGATAACGAGGCTGCCGTCCATTGCTGGTCTGATCGAGCTGGTGTAGTTGCGGTACGCATATTTAACAGGAGAATTCTTGCACTGATAGGCTTCGATCGCGCAGGAGGTTGTTGATGGCAGATCTTCCAAACCCTCAAGCAAGAAACTCTTGCATGTAAACAACCACACCGTAACCAACGAATCCGAGTACCAAGCGCATTACGAGCTTAGCATCTCGGACGTCGAATTGCATGCTGTGACCATCGTATTGAATTCGCGCGCGTGGATGGGACTTCCAGAGCTCATCATATACCATGTTGCGGAGCTCGCGAGGTAGCTTCATGAACTGAGGAATGGTAGGGTCGTTGACTACGAGGTGTTCGTGGGAAAGCGAAGCCATTTGGATTGCAGTGAGCCGGAAGATTGAGCGATTGACGTGGGGACGAAGGTTTTCTGAGTGGCTGTGTGCAGAAGACAATTAATCTGCGCCGAAGCTTGGCATGCAGAAGTGAAAGTGAAAGAGTGACTCACTTCCTTCCGTGTCAGGCGCAGGCATACGTTAAGCGATTGGGGCACTCCCAACGGAGTGAGCGTGACTTCACGATATATCAAAGAGGCTTACCACCATGTATCCATTGTGTGCTAGAGACTCATCTATTTACTCATTCGAACACCTCTCTAGGCGTACGTGAACAGCACAGAGCGGGTTGGCACCTTCGCCCATCTCGGTGCTCAGCGTTCCAGTCCTTCCAATGACGTTGTATCCCACCAATTTGACGTAGTTCTCGCATAACTTCCAATACTTCAGCCAGTAAGGTACCATGGTCAACTCTTTTGTGATAGCATATTTCCCTTGTATGTTGATGATCTATAACTGGAAGGACCTCGGCATGGCTTGAAGCCTCGTAGCATTCCAAGCAAAGTAATACCACTCCGGTACTTTCACGCTCTGCGCGCTGTAGTCGCTAACGGTAATGAGTGAGTATGACAGCCGCAGGACTTTGATCGGGTTCAGCGCTACGCCTAAACACTGAAACATGTTGGCGTTCTGATCTAGCAGTGGTGTTTCCTTGGGAGCCCAAGGCATTTGCCACACTTGCCGGTGGTGCAGCTGGCAGTCGTTCAGGACCCATATGGAGTTGAGTCGCAGTAAGTCCAGTGCTTCGAACAGGAATGACTTGCAGGTGAGTAGCCATTTAACTATGCCAAAAGTGAAGGGAACCTTGGTTGCTTCGACACATTTGTAGTGCATTCTTAGGAGGATGCCATTCAACTACGTCGAGACAATTCCGCTCGCGTCCATGTCTGTTGCGGCCCTCTTGTAGGCTTTGAAGGTGGGGAGGGTTGCAATGTGTGGAGTGGAGAAGGCAGAGGAAGTGGGACGTTGTAGGGCGGCATGCATCTAGCACACGCGGGCATTTGAAAAGCCGAGCCTACGGCAGCTTGGCAAGTGAAAGTGAAAGTGAAAGCAAACGCTCTGATCACGTCATGACACCTGTAGAAGGCTTATGGCACTGTCTGGCCCTGTTTGCTAGGACTCTTTCCGCCTCTTTATCTCCGATCATTCAAGGACTGCGCCTAATCCTAGTGTACGTGAAAAGCACAGATCGTCGAGGCGTGGTAAGCGGATAGGCGAGAATGCCCTGGTGTGTCTAGAGCGCTTATCACTGTATTGTTCACCTTTAATCAATGGCTCAATGTTATAGTTGTAGCCGTTGACCGTATATGATGAAACCGGCTGACAGGTGGATATGCATCCGCCAGTCTGACCTCGTTTGCCAACGTGCGTGGCGTGCATCAGGACTACAACTAGTTCTGTTTGTCTTGCTGTATCATCCAGCGAACCAGAAGATTCGTTGCCAGTGTGTCGTCCTTGGACGGGTGCATGGTGAGTGGTTTACATTGGAAATACGAAGAACATACTATATATGTATTATGGTGTCGGTGCACGTCCTGAACAGGTTGATAGGCTAAAAGAATCTCTGATTGTTCGCATTCACTCGACGTTCGATAATCGATGTGTTAGAAGTAGGCACCAGTGGGTCGCTCATCTGCAACAACGCTCACAGGACGGTGTAGTGATCTGCACTTAAGCTCCGGGACAGCAGACGGTGCGTTTTGGGGCGAAACCCTTGGGAAGTCAGGAATTGCCTGATCGCATATAGAGAGATTCTAGATGTTCTATAGCTTTGATAGAACTTCTTCCTATAGCCAACTGCGTGCCAGGGAGTCATTTACAATACGCTCAGGACAATATCAAAGAGCTCTGAGAGTAGTATCCCATTGTAATCGCTATTGTTCGCCAACACTGTGCAGTCTGAGGTCATGTTCATGATCGTCATGTTGTAAGGGACCAGGAGGTGGCCTATCATCGAACCAAACCCAGATCACTGGACATTGGAAGTGCCTTAGGAATAATTGCCAGTTAGCGCCGAAATCGGATCTCGGTTGTCATTATTCCTTCGCGGCCGAATTTTGGCCGACCAGTTCGTCCACAGCCCTGCATCATCAATCACCAACCTTCGAACCATGGCTGCATCACTTCTCAAGGACTTCCCGACTGGAGCACCTGCAGCTCCATCACGGAAACTTCAATATGCAGATGTACGATTCCAACCTCTCGAAGAAAATGATTTGGCTGAGTCAGTGAACTCAGGTCGCCGTCACAGCAACAGCCAACGATTTTGCAGGCTTCTATCGCGGAAAGCAGTACCATGAGCCTGACTTTGGCGCTGTCCTTGAGCGTGCAGCGGCAGTGGGCGTGGACAAAGTGATGCTGACCGGCATGTACTTGGCCGACGTACCTATCAACCTCGAAATAGCAAGGAGGGAGAAAGAGCAGTGCAGAATCACCATTGGCGTGCACCCCTATCACGCCACTGAGGCTGATGAGGGAGGCGAGGAGTACTACCAGGACCTTGCAAAAGCGATCGACACGACTCTCAAAGAAGACCCTGGGCTGCTGGGCGCATTCGGAGAACTGGGCCTCGACTACGACCATCTAGCCGCCGCATCAAAAGAGATCCAAATCCGCGTTTTCAAGAAGCAACTCGACATGATCGTATCCCACGGCTGGAAACTTCCACTTTTCCTGCACTGCCGCACAGCGTTTGAAGACTTCGTAGCAATCCTGGCTTCCTACCTCGACCGCTTGCCCCTGCGCTCCGGACTAGTGCACTCCTTCGTCGGCACAGCCGCGCAGATGCAGACCCTTCTCTCCCTCGGACTTCAAGTGAGCGTCAACGGCTTCAGTTTCCGCTCCGTCGAGTGTCTGGACATGGTGCGCGCGGCGCCGCTGGATAGGCTGCAGATTGAGACCGATGCGCCGTGGGGCGAGATCCAGGGTACGAGCGAAGTGGCGAAGGCGTATCTGAAGAATGCCTCGAAGCTGCCGTTTGCTGCGAAGAAAAAGGATAAGTTTGTGATGGGTGAAATGGTTAAAGAGAGGAATGAGAGTTGTAAGATGGAGAGTGTGGCGTTGGTAGTTGCGGGGTTAAAGGGGGTGCGCGTGGAAGAGGTGGCGGATGCGGCTTATAAGAATAGCATGGATATGTTCTGGAGTGGTGCGAAATAAAAGTTCATGACTAAACTGGAGACACATACCCTGTTTTCTATACTCCCACTCGTGGCCTTTATAGTGACTTAGGCTGAGCTCAAAGACTCAGCACCGAGTCCCTTCTTTCCCCATCACCCACTTCTTGACCTTTTGTCCTGAAGCCCCAGACCACTCTCATCGCACGGTCCAACTCTCGAGTCTGTTTCTCATAGCTCGTCCGCTTTCTGACTTCGACATTCTCGGCCGTCTCGGTCTCGTACAGCGCGTACCAGTGCCATGGAGGTGGCCTGGCGGGTTTCCATTGCTGCTGTGATGTAATAGGCGAGTCGGTGCGGAAATACTCGGATCATGGCAAGTTTGGAGTTATAATCTCTGATGCGTGGACCATGCCTTCTGGCGACTCCATGGCTCTTTCCTTCGAATTTGCAATTGCGGTCTTGGTTGCAATCCTTCGATCGCAAGCTGGCTGCGGAGTGCGATGACACGATTGTCTCTGCAAAGAACAAGTAGCCTGATCCTTGAGCTTACTTGCATTTAGACTTTCTGGCACGAGTGACTGATGACAGGATTGAGACTATGAGCATGTGAGCGATATCATTTCAGATTCGCGGACATCCCATACCTCGGTGGACATCATGTATATGTAGTGTGTGTTGTTGTTGCTGGTGTTCTCGGAATTGATTGTAAGGCTTGTAGGCATCTTTCGAAAAGAAGATTCATACTTCCTCGCGCCAACCACCATGGACGTTGTAGGTGGCCCATGGTTGCAAATGGACCCTCAGCCAAAAGTTATATGATTCGACAAAACATTATAATTTGTCCACCGTATGAATTAACAATCTACTCACTCGGAAATACACAAATACACACAGAACGTAACCTCTACGTCTCACACATCAGCCACGCAGCCCAAAACTGTCAACATGTCTACCCCCCGATTCCAGCTCGGATCCCAGCGTCAACACGCACCCGCGAATTCTCTTTCAACACCACAAACGCCTCCAAAGTCTGAGGAAATCTCGAAATCCGGGAATGCTGCTCCGGAGGTGCAGAGGCCACGAACGTATACTCCGAATTACGTATCGCCTACACAGAAAACCACACATGACATCATCTACAAAGTCATGTCACACTTCAAGCTCTACTGCACAGGGTCCACTCGCTCCTTGCTCTTCTACACAGATGAATATCGTTGCAAGGATATCCAGACTGCCATTTCACTGATCAGACCTCGCCTCCAAACCGCTGAAGACGAGTGCCTTTTCCACCAGCTCATGCACCGTCTAACACTCGAGCTACCATGCTTGGCAGCAGCAGAGAGCAAGCAGCGTGAGCAGCTCGCCGATAGAGAGAGATTGGCAGGAGCGACGCGTGATGATGGAGCAGGCTGAGAGACTTGTTGAAGGAGTAGGGCAAATCTTAAAATTTGGGAAGAAGAAGAGGGCTAGATTGCAGAGGGAGAGATCAGAGAAGGCAGAGAGGCCTCTTGCACGATTAAATGCAGACACGAACTTTGCGGAGGGCGAATACGGTGGGACCGTGATAGTGCGGGACTTCGCGTGAGTGCAGCTTTTTCTCTTGTGTTCCCATAAATACACAAGGACGCCACTGTTAACGTGCAAGTTTAAACCTAGAGAATAAATCAGGCGATAGGTATTCGAATATCATGAAAGGCGAAGCAGTGTTGTCAGTAAACAGGCGGAAAAAAATGTACAAGTTTGTTTGCGAGAGCTTTCATCGTCAAGAACCTTGGCCAGGTGGTATGCTGGTGCGCTGTGTTGTTGCGATGAAGGCACTTTGGTGGTGTCCAGGTATCGAATGTAATGTCTGATATGCGCGGTGAGAAGTCGAATGTGGTGGCGTACAATCTCGCTTGAGCCCATCAATCTGATTGTGTGCACAACCCCAGCTCGATCACTCTCGCTGTCGTCGCTCGAGTGCTCGATCGCCATCAGCTTCCCGAACTTCTTTTTTGCCCTCGTCTTCTTCCTGGTAATTCTCATGACTTTCACATCATCACTGCTCTGTGCGCTGCTTTCATTGCCTGCGTCCCCACTCTTGACCTTCTTGTCCTTGCTCTTGATCTCAACCTTTGGCTCATAGTCGCTGCCCGCCTGCTCTTGGGCGTATCTGTCTGCCTCCTTATCCGTGATCTTGACCGCCTTGACACCCCTCTCCACCTTGACAGCCTCCCCCAGATACGGGGTGAATTTGATCTGCAGCCTCTCCCACAATTCCTCGAATGCACCAAGCACTCCCTCCTGGCTGATGCCGTATATCAATGTCCTGAACTCCGTGTCGATGGTGCCATACTTGTCGGCCTCGTAGAGGATGGCACGCGCGATGTAGAGCGACTCACTGCAGAAGATGAAGACATCAAATTGCTGTTGGGTGGGTGGCCGTTGATGTAAAAGGCCTCAATCTGCGCTATCGAGGAGCCAGTCAGTGCGATCAACAATCATCAGATGGGAAGTGGGCTTACAGATCAGCAGGCGTTGGAGATCAGTGGTCAGACTGATTTGCGAGCGAGGGAAGCCAGTCATGTTGGAGCTCATGTCGAGGTTTAGAGGTAGTCGCTAACTGTGAGGGGTATCGATATATTGCTCCTGGCGATCTGACAGAACGTATATACATCGTTGCAAAGGTCGGTCGACATGATGTGGAGACCGTGTAAATGCCAGTGCGATCGCGCTGTCAAGGCTTTGATAGCGATATGTCGCAAACAGGATGTCAATCCACATGACAGCGTACGGTGGTAGCTACAAGTTGGCGTGTCGAGCCAAAGGTGGAGGTGAGATGAATTGGGAAGGTGAGGATGAGCCTGACTGCCAGGAAAGGCAGCACCTGGGCAACGTTCAACTGATCACCAACTCCCACGAGACCTCGAATACAACAACACAGCACTCTTACTATCACTGTATTCATTAACCACGATCAATCATGAACGCTACCGAGCAGGCAACCCTTGCGTCGAGCATCGATCTCCAGGAGAAGCTCGAAAAGCTCATTATCTGTCAGTATAAGACGCGCGCTTTCACAGCAGCTCGATTGACCACAACCAGCTAAGGCACGCCCGCTTTTCGAACCACAGTGGTCAGAGATCCACTCGTTTGATATCGTCATTTCCAAAACCCGCCAACACGGCGATATGGGCACATTCAGCGACGTATATGAAGCACGCCTCATCGCCTACACGGGCGGCCCGGATGCACCTCGTGGCGATTGGATGCTACTACTCGAAAATCGTAATCTGTGCGAGAGCCCTATCGACGCCTTGGCAGATCTGTTGGAGGACGTATACCAACACGCTGGGTCGGCGGTGATGAAGAACGGTGCTGCTGTTGGGCAAACATACAATGGAGTTTGGAAGGCATAGAGTACCACACCCGAGCTTGGTCATCAAGTATTACGCGGATCGAGCAGCCCTTCTGCGGCGGCGAGGCGGATGTCGTCCGCGTCCTCGCGCAACTTTGGCGGTCCCAACGACCGTGTTGCTCTCCCCAACCCCAGTAATGCAAAACGGCTCTCAATAGGCGGATAGTCCAAGAATGTCAAGGCAGCCGCTCTCAGAAAATCTGGGTCTCGTGCCACCACCTCTTCTGATGCCTCCTTCCAATGTGTCACCGACTGACAGCGTGCCACGCGCAGCCACCGCTAGACCGCCAGAAGCATGCACCAGCGTACTCACGACCGGCAAGTCTTCCCCACCGACAGCGACCACATCGTCTGCCTCAACAGCCCCTTCCTTCAAGTATGGATCCTTCCAAACCCTGATCTGCTCGTCCGTACCACCCGCCCACACCTCATGTGTGATCCCCTCAATGTCGTATGGGCTGGCACCTGCATTCCACACGTCGAAGCCCAACTTCTGCTTCGTCCTTGCCCGTCTACCCGCGCAATATGCCAGCGCCATACTGAAGCTCCTCACATCATAGATGAGGATCGCATCGCTATCTCTCTCCGCAACGTACAAATACCGTCCACAAGGACTCCACTTGAGACTGCTCACACCATCGCCCATCACAGGTGCCAACGTCTCATCCCGCAATTTCTTCCCATCCCTAGTCCCCGGCAGCGAAATATGCGTGACTTCCACGCCGCTCACAGCGTCGTATAGACCCACGTACCGCGTCCGGCTCCCTGCAGCGAGCAAGCCTTCTGCAGACTCGGCCGTCGGCGGCGAGACAGCGAGCGCAGAAATGTGCCCTTTGAAGCCGCGACCACCGCCTTTGAGTTTCGAACGCGCCGACGGGATCGTTGAGATGCTGCTTATTGGGTCTGAAGTATGAGATAGGTCGAAGATGGATATGCTATTCTGCGCGCCGGCGAAGAAGTGCGTTCCGGGGTTTGAGTAGGCGAGGCTTAGGGGTGCGGTGACGGCTTCGGTGAGGTGGTTGATGAGCTTGTAGGATGCGAGGGGCGTTTGGATATTGACTGGGGAGCTTGTTGCTGAGGGGGTGGATGGTGCGTTCTGAGTGTCCCAGAGCGCGTTGTGCAAAGTGATGTATCGGTCTCGTCGACTGAGCAGCACGTGTGTGCTGCTGGAGTCTTGCAGGTTGAACAGCGGGTTTGATGCAAACGCCCAGATTGGGTCTGCGGACTTGAATTGCGCATATACTTTGAGCGGCTGCGTATCAGACTTGAGGATATCCGTGCTGATGGGATACACGGAGAATGTGCGGTCGTAGTCGGAGGTGAAGATGCATGTACCATCAGGCGATAGCTGTGCTTCTTGTATGCAGCTCGTCGACGTTCTCTGGCTGCCAGGATTTGAGGTTGCGAAGTTAACATCGCTGCCGCTAGATCCAGAGCCATCTTCGTCGCTCGAGTCTGATGATTTTGATACTGGCACTGCACTGCGCTCGTGACCAATTCTGTCCACAGGTTGGTGCTGTGGACTCGCACTGACCTCGCCGCTGTCATCTCTGCCACTCAAACTGTCCGCATCTGCAATCTCCTTAACGGCATCCTCATCCTTGGAGCTGGCATGGTGTCGACCTTTTCGATCCGTCTCTTGCCGAGTCTCTGTAACTTTCGTACTCGCCAGGCATCGCACCGTCAACGCGGGCGCACTCATTATTCACCAGCGCCCAGTTTTTCCATCTGTCCTGCTCTTTAGTCAAATCTGAAAAGTCGTGTGGAGTGTCAAGTGCTAACCACACGACTCGCGACCTGTAAGGCTGACGCACAGACTGGCTCGCCAAAAGTTCGAGGTCGCGGTGACGTCCGAAGCTCAAGCGTCACCATCCACTTTCCACCATGAGCGTCCTGGAGCCCACGCGCAGACAGCCATGGGTTGAGTCGCCGTATGTGCGGTCGCTGTTGGTAAGGCAATATTTTTTTTTACCTCGATATCCTCTCGCTCTGTCTTGTCAAGCTCAATTGCACTTCCGGCCTTGTCATGCAAGCTCCGAGGTCGCAATCATGACAGCTTCAGCATTCTCGCGCTGCAATTGCGCACGCGCAACACTACTTTCTGCCTTTGCACACTCCAGTAAAGGCTCACAATACCTCTCGAATATGTCTATTGCATTTACCAGACTACATACTGACAGTCTTAGGCGGGCGGCCTCGCCGGCACCACAGTCGACATGTCTCTCTTCCCGCTCGACACGCTGAAAACCCGCCTCCAGTCCAGCGCCGGCTTCGTCGCCTCGGGCGGCTTCAGCGGGATGTACAAAGGCGTGGGGTCCGCGTTCTGGGGCTCCGCGCCCGGCGCCGCGCTCTTCTTCATAACCTACGACGGCATCAAGCGCTCGCTGGGCTCTACGCCGACCACCGCACGCACAGCCACGGGGCAGACATACACGGTCCAACAAGACACTGGTGCAGCCGTCCACATGCTCGCCGCCAGCCTCGCCGAAGTCGCCGCCTGCGCCGTCCGCGTCCCCACCGAAGTCGTCAAGCAGCGCGCCCAAGCCGGCCAACACCCCTCCTCGCTGTCCGCTTTGACACACATCCTCTCGCAGCGCCGCACGCGAGGGCTGCCGCACGTGTGGCGCGAACTCTACCGCGGATGGAGCATTACGATAATCCGCGAGATACCCTTCACCGTGATCCAATTTCCCCTATGGGAGTCGCTGAAGAAGTGGCGACAGGCGCAGACAGGCCGATCACAGGTCAGCGGGCTCGAAGGCGGGCTGTTGGGATCGGCAGCTGGCGCGGTGGCGGCGGCGTTTACGACGCCGCTGGATGTGCTGAAGACGCGAATGA
Source organism: Didymella keratinophila (assembly GCA_011058865.1). Classification (NCBI taxonomy): domain Eukaryota; kingdom Fungi; phylum Ascomycota; class Dothideomycetes; order Pleosporales; family Didymellaceae; genus Didymella; species Didymella keratinophila. Next base: position 10,716 of record SWKW01000178.1, read on the forward strand.
TGCTTGCGCGGGAGAAACAGCCCATGGTCAGCATGCTGAGGCAGATACTGCGGGAGAGTGGGCCGAGGGCGTTTTTTGCGGGCATAGGGCCCAGGGTGGGGTGGATTAGTGTAGGAGGGGCGATTTTCTTGGGAAGTTATCAGTGGGCGAGTAACCTGCTGGGTGGGAACGAGGAGGCGTAGGCGTACGTGGAGATTGGATGAGAACATCGAGGCAATATGTTGTAAGATAGTGTCGATGAGATACGACCGCATACCCAAGAAACCACCCCATATAGATAGGGCATTGCAACCCACTACTGCTGCTTACAGTCCAAATGCCAGCCAATGAACGTCAAGAAAGATATCCAACTCCTCCCCAACTCCCGCCGATGCTACAAGCGCTCTCAAGGGCCGAACGCAGCATTCTTGTTCTCGCCCTGGCTCGAATGCTGACTCCTGCCTGCCTCACTGCTCGGCTTGCCCTCGCTCGCATTGCTGCTTCCCAAGCCTGAACTCAGGCCGCCCTGTTGCACGGCGAAGGGCAGTCCAGGGTGTTGCGGGAACGGCTTCAGCTCCTTCTTGCCGTTGGCCTTGTAGTGCAGAATGACGTCGCCGCCGCCGCGCCAGACGTGCGCACGCATCGATGCGAGGGTCATGCGTGGGTCGATGAGCTATTGGTGTTGATCAGTATATCAAGTGCAATGGAGGGAGGATTGTAGCGTACCTGACCGTTGCAGTAGAGCTCGAGATACTCGTAAGGACGGAGCGCTGTGCCTTCTGCTTCTGTCTTTTCTTGCTCTTCCTTTGTCGGGGGAGGCTCGATGCGCTCAGCTACGTAGCCGAGGATCTTGCGGGCGCGAAGCATGCGGTTGGCGTTGAGACGATTGTTTCTGAAAGTGTCAGACTTGCAAGGCAGGTGCGGCGAATGGTGACTAACCCATCTGTAGAGATGGCAGGAAGGGAGTTCTGGTAGGGCTCAAGAACGAAGGACACCTTGACGATATCCTTGGGTGGCAATTGGTTCTAAAGGGGTCAGTCATGATGTCCTGAAGAGTAAATGCGGCTATACATACGCGTAAAAGCACTTCGCCGAGCCACATAGGCGCAGCCTTCTCAATCAGATCGGCCTGGAGACCCAGCGTGCCCACTTTGCCCTCGAACAGATCCGCAACACCACCCGAACCAGGTCGGTCTTCCTGAATGAGGATCGTGGTCATCGCTGGTGGCTTCAGCACAGGTGTATCGTTGGGCAAGCTGGGCGCAATCGTTGAGATCAGGTCTGTTACGCCTGTGTTGAGAGCCTCCTCGTAACCATGCCGTATCCGCTGTATGGAGCCGAGAAAGTTGTCTTCGAATGTCTTCTCGTTGGTCTTACTCGAGTGCGAGTCGCTGTCATCGGCCTTTTCATCGACCACAGGCTTGGGAGCCTCGGCGGCAATAGGTGCGCCAGTCGCGAACATGTTCTTTGTGAAGCCCATCTTGAACTTCTTGCCGAACATGCCCTTGCTCTTCTTTGATGGTGTATCTTCGGTAGCAGGGGAAGTGACTGTCTCTTCCTTGGCCTCAGTCGCGCCTTCAGCGGGCTTGCTATTGCCGTTGCCGTTCGATGCAGTCGCTCCGAAATAGTCCTGGCCGTCCTGAGTGGAGCTTCGCTGCGACTTGGTCGGCTCAAGTGGGTTACCCTCTTCATTCGTTGGTGTGAGGTAGGCATTGCCGTGCGACCCTCGTCCTGCGCTGTTGGGTGGTAATGTGGGAGTGGCCAGGCCGATGCCCATGCCGGGTGTGTGTGGGAAGTGGAATCCATTGCCCTTCAGTGTGGAACCCGAGGTAGGCCCAGAAGCGTTCCAGCCATTGACGTTGACAGGTATCTCGATGTTTGTTGGCCTGGACACAGCTTGTTGCTGCTTCTCTTGCAACATCTTGGCCCGGTAGATCTCGTCGCGCTTGATCTCTTCGTCAATAAGGTTCGAGAAGAGGTAGCGTAGCACCCATTTGCCCAGATTGATCCTGTGGTCCTCGCGGAACTCGATTTGCTCTTCCAATTGCAGCTCGTCAGCATACATCTCGGCGTCAAAGCAGTAGTTCTCTTCCAGAACGCAGGTCAACGTTCCTATCCGTGTGTCGACCGCGCACCAATGAGCCACGCTCTCCTGTGTGTTGACCTCGGGCAGCACGTCCTCCATATGACGCTTGCCAAACGACTTGATCGGTGCGCACTGAATCAAATCCCACAACATGCACTCTCCTGCTGTGTCCATGGTCAAGACTCGTCTGCGATCGTTGAGAAGGTGGTGCTTCATGAGACCATTCTGGCCCTCAATGCAGAAGTCTGGCGTGTTTCGGACGGGTAGAATACCATGGGCTTCGTTGGTCGTCTGAGGGGCCTCGGCAGGCTTTCGTGTGCTGGCCAATGTCGAGGAGTCGGAGTCTTGTGTGAAAAGCTGCGGGTATGGTGCGGAGTTCGATATGCGCAGGAGTGCTCGTCCGGGGATTTTTGGTGTAGTACCGTTGGTGGGCGGGCTGGATGCAGGCGGCGAAGGGTAGCGTGAGCGAGTAGTAGCGACGCTGTTCCTGTGCCACTTGTAAGAATCGGGGAGCTCAACCTCTGCGGAGGTGTCGATGTCCTTCCATCTGTTGATGCTGGAGCTCGAAGTAGCTGTCCAGATGTAGTCGCCAGCGCTGACAACCCTGCCAACGCCCTCGTGCTCCTGGCAGACAGCAATGGAAAGACCCTCGTCCCACTCAGCGCAGTTGCGCACATCGGTCTTTGCGACTGTGCCAGAGCGATCGGAGGAGTAGAAGATGCCAAGGGACGGGTCCTCGGAGAACAGCGACCACACGCTGTCGTTGTGCATGGTGAGGGTGTGCATGCAGCGACCGGCACTCATGGACCACACCTTGACCGTCTGGTCAGACGAAGCCGTCAAGATGGTCTCGCCGTCCTGGGCGACAAGGATGTCCCGCACGTTGTCTGTATGTCCCACAAACTTGGTGATGCGCTTGCCCGTTCTCGAGTCCCACACGCGCACGACGCTCTCAGGCCCACCACTGGCGATGATGCTTGGTGTCGCAGCCAGAGCGTATACTGACCCCTTGGCCGAAGAGTTGTCGTCTTCGCCGACGTGAATCTCTAGCCTCCTGCCGCCGCCATTGAGGTCCCACAGACTGATCTTCCTATCGAGTCCACCAGAGGCTACCCAGTTCTCGGCTTGGCCAGGCGACGCAACGCGCTTAACGTAGTCGGTGTGCAGGCCGATGGTTTCTGGGGGGACGGATTCGTGGGCGGCGGGGCGCCATACCTTGACGGTGATATCAGACGAGGCGGAGACGAGGGCGGCGCTGTTGTTGGCGAGGACCAAGTCGTTGATCCAGTGCGTGTGCGCCTGCACCTGCGAGCGGAACTGGGTCGGCGGGGGCTTGTAGTCGGCAGCATTGTGGTCGGCGAAGGGGTCGCGCTCATCTTCGTCGGTCTTGGTCAGGTCGAGTCCGAGGTCCCAGGCGCATATCACGCCGTCGCGACCACCCGAGTAGCTGGGTCATGGGGTTAGCTGGGGCAGACCAGCACGGCAGACGGGTACCTACAGCGTCGAGCTCTGGGGGTCGACAGCAAGGCCATTGACTCCGAGTCTGTGGCCGCCCGCCGAGTTGGCCAGCGGTAGCACTGCACACGTCAATAGAGTTCACGGGCGCGGGAGCATGGCGAGACACTGCAACGGCGGAGACACTGCAGTCGCATGCAAGCAAGGGCCGGGGAACCCACCATAGCTGATGCGCTTCCGCGCGCTTCTTGCCATACCCTGCGCTTAGGCTCGTCTGAACATGGGACGAGGAGCTGGCAGTGGACAGCGGAGGAATGTGCAGAGGGAGTCCTGGAGAGTCGAGGTTGAGATCGAGGCTGCTGGACGGGTGCTGACCAAGAGCCCTCGCCCGGCGTCCCTCGATTGCACCAGCACCTCCGCCGCCCGCTAGCGGCAGGGAACACGGCATCGCTAAAAGATGACATCGCGCGGGGACGAAGCAACGCACGCAGATCACCAACGGCCGCTTGTTGTTGCTGCTCGGCATCACACTACGTCACTGCAAATGACGCACCCCGGCGACACAGAACATGTGGGTTGTAGATTGCTTTCTCTGACTGAACACACAGTTCACCCGACTCCATGGCACACTGGTGGGGTCCAGCACGCAGCCCTCGAACGTGCGGAGGCGCGCCAATTTTGGGGCCCAATTGGCTCATCTAGTTAGACCCTGACTCCGGCCCAGCCTCGTGCTCACGCCTCAATACTTGATCCGTCCCGCCCTGACAGCGTCGTCGAACTCGCGATCCGCCGCAGCGTCCTCCGCCTCCATGTTCATTAAAACTTCAGGTCCGTCGTCGTAGACCAAAGAGCATTTGCCGGGCTGTTGTCCTCGATTCTGTTCCATATGCTCATTCGTCATGCCCTGGGAGTAAGAACAAAGTATTATGTCAAGTCAAATGCAGACTCTGGTCTCTGCCCTTGTAGGCGTACGGGTACTCCAAGACTACTGTGGCCCCGGCCGAATTGAGCTTCTTATATACTGGCCGGAACGTCTCCAAAATATGGTCGAACATGTCGGATACAAGTGGCAAGAACAGATCCTAAGCTCGAAATCGAAGTTCTGCATCTTAGGAACTTGGAGCAGAGTCGCAAAGCACGACCTCCAAGTCGGCTGGCGTGGTCGGACTTGTTTGTATTCAGGGTCACGTGAACGACTCGCTACCTCGAACCCATCGATCGTCATGTGAAGATTTCGAAGGAATTGCACGGGTAAGAGACCGGCCGAAATCCTGTCTGATACAGCGAGGTTGTGTAGCAGGGTGAGCCCAATGTTGCAGGGATCATGGTCGTCGTCTGCATTGTAGCGGCTGAAGACCTTCTTGTAGACACGTTCCAAAAGCTCTTCCCGAGCGTGGATCCCCATAAACGCGTCACTGAAAAGCCATGGCTCACGTTCCCTCTTCCACATCTCGCTGTCCGGGGAGACCAGGTGTGCCTTCAATTGAGATTCTACTTCGCAAATCTCCCACTGCTCCTTCTCTTCAAGGTATGACCAGATCATATCTCGGATCTCCCGGGGAAGGCTGCATGGACATCCTTGACAAATGGGCGGCAAAGCTCGCAAGCGTAACGGCAAAGGCGCAGTAGACCGGAACTCCAAAAAGGACGAAGTCTCGCTCTAATGGCTCTCAGTACGTGAGATCAATGGATCATGGTTCGACTAACCGACTAGGTGAGGATTGGCCCTGACGTAGAGCACTGCAATCAAATCAGCAACGTCCAAGCTTGGCCAGAAAAGACGTACAACATTGCCTGCGGGCTTTCTCTGCGGCTTCACTCAACGACGGCGATGGCTGCAAGCCGCTCATGATGGGTGACTGTGACCAGGGTTGGTGGTCGTTGCGATGTCAGAAAGGCGGAGTGTGGTGAGGTGAGAAGGGTATGAACAAGGAAGGAAGGTACGACTCTTCTGCGACTGCCTCACATAGAGCGACCCACAGCTGACGTTTTCACGCGCTCAGCACTACATCTGAGAATGCCAAAAATAGGCTCTGCGCTCTGTCTCATAGGACTGATGAGGAGAAACGCAGAGGTGAAGGCATCGTAGACACAAGACCCAAACAACAGCAAAAAGATTGGACACGGTGCGAACCGAACGCACAACTCTCACATCACCCTGGTACGAACGTCTTCGCACCTCTTCATACACGGGTCGGCCCGCTTGACTGGGTTCTGGGGGGTTTTTTTTTTTCAGGGGTAACTGGGTTCGGGTAGGGTGCGCTACGCCCTGCTTGCGTGAAATTTAGGTATCACAGCGCGGTCAGACGGCGGAGAAACCGTGATGGGTCGCGGGGTGTGAGTGTTAAACCATTTAACTACGCTTCCTGTAGTCGTTTGATGAATAGTACTATTAGGTTGATGGTATATATTGTCACATGAGGTGAGAGTGTGTGGAGACGTGGCGGCTGAGCGTAAACGCAGCAACAACGGGACAGCAAACAGCACAGGTGAAGACGAAAAGCATACAAGCAGACTCTAGAGTGCCAGTGAGCAAAAACATGGACGCGGCGCGAATAGAACGCGCATCTCTCATATTTCCAACAGTGACCCCAGTGAAGCCTGGTCGTATCTCGCACCCGAGAAGTACCATTAGCAGCTTTCACTGCTAGCGCTTACCCACCGCACCCGGCAAGTCGCATAAGGTGTGAGTGTTCTACCATTGAACTATGCGTTCTTGTTATCTTTTGATAGACAATGTTATCTTTTGATGGACAACCGATAGAGACCTGAAGTGATATACAGCCAGAGAGAAAGCCCGTGGGGCAGAGAGTGTGTCGAGTGACTGGACCGTAAGAGACCATGCCAAATGCCAAACGCAAAAGACAGTCAATGTACGTGTATTTGCATCAGGATAGTGTGCATAATGCATTTCTATATAGTCGTCAAGAGAGCGTCGTAGTATATCGTAAAGCAAGAACCAAAGAAGGCTCGAAGCCGGGTATCATGATCGTCTTGAAGTGAAGGTTCATCCAAGGTCACTCCTCTCCTTCCAACTCCGCTCCCAATCCCAAGTCACATGCATCAAGACTTGAGATTCACAAGGAAAATTTCCGCCACTGTCACCTCAGACGCTCTCCCTTGGCTGTACGGGACGGCTCGTCACGGCATCAATATGCTCGAAGCTCTCCCTCGGACTAGGAAATTCCTCGCCCATATCGCCGCTCTTGTATTTCCCCAACTCTTTCTGTCTCAACTCCCAGCTACCCACTCTCTCATGCCTCGTCCTGGGATCGGTATTGTTCGTAGCACCGAAGCTCACGATACCCGCAGGCAATGCGCCACCCTTGGCTAGGTTGGCGACATCAGCATCAGATGCAAGCTTGTTGCTACCCTTAAATCCACCCAGTTCAGACTTTGGCCGGCGCTGCACACGATGGAACCTTACACCGCCCAGCAGCATCGCCAGTGCGAAGAGCAAGCCTGCAACAGCGAGCGTAATGACCGCGCCGATAACACCTGCCACAGCCGGCGACAACCCATGCCTCTTTCCACTAGCCGAAGACTTCGGGTTCGCAACGATGATGACGTCGCTGTCAACCCCGGTACAAAACAGGCTGGGCGCGCTGCAAGTCGTACACCACTGCGGAATCGTGTTCATCATGATCCTGCCAAACATCATATTGAAGTCGGTCCACTTCATATCCGTCTGACTCGGTCCATGGTTGAACATGGGAAACGCAGTAAGCTGGTTGTTGAAATCCGTGGTGCCGTTGTGATAGTAAAACCGCACCCACAGATCATCCTCACTTTGAGGGAACGTGCTGCTGCCGCCAGTGGAGAAGAGCTCGAAGATAATGGCAGACGCGTAGGGCGGGATGGCGCGGAAATTCTTGTCGCGGGCGTCCATGAGCATCAGGCTCATGAGGTTGATCATCGGGTCTGTTTCGCCGAAGAGAAGGGTGATCGGTTGCGAGACGCCGGGGGTGGAGGTGCTGTGGTTCTGGCGGTCGTCGACAAGGTTTCGGAATTGGTGGAGGATCTCTGCCGCAAGGGTCATACCGCCGATGGCTTGATTGTCTGAACTGTTGTTCGAGACGCCAGTGTTGCCCCAGAAGCTCCAGGCGTATTCGTTGGCGAGGTAGCGGGTTGCGTTGTAGACCCCGGTGTACACAGGGCTCCCGGTCAGCCTCTCGTATACTGTTCGGTTGTGCGTGTACTGGTAGTCGAGGTAGTCCCAGATCTCGAGAGCGTGATCGTAGTCCCTACATCAGTCAGCCTGGCAGTCTTGAGACACGCCGTGACTCTTACCTCTGGTCGTCCAGCAGATAGCCCTGAAACCAGCTGGTCTGCAGAAGGTCATAGGTGTCCTGGCTAGTTGCCTGCGTCTTTTTAAAGTTGTCCGACACAGTATACTGCAAAGACTGCAGCTTCGCCTCTGGGCAGTTCGAGTTCCCGTCGATGTAGATTGAGTTATACGCAAATTCGTTGAAGGACTGCACCGTCGCGTACTGATATCCATTTAGAGGCGCCTGCACCACCGTCCCGTCCGCAAGTAATCCTGTCAAGTCTCCGAGCCCAGTCGAGTTGCCAACTGCAATGGGAGGGTACATGCCTTGCATGAAGGCTTGCGCTGAGGATATCAGGTATTGCTTGTCCAACGTCTGAACAGAAATCTGGTCATTGTTCAATATGTCAACCGACATGTTCGCGATATTCTGAACTCCAAGTCCAGCATCATCGCCATCGATCCACCTGGCTCTCAAGCTGTTTCCAAGCTTATACATCTGTTGCGCGCCTACCGCTGTTAAAACTTGGCTGTCGCCTGTAATCAGCGGCGTGCGCTCTCCAGACCGGATGAAAGCAAACGCGCCATGAGGATGGTAAGTATCCAAGTCATTGTTCTGGGCAATCACAACCCAAGCCGAGGCAAGTAGCGTTAGCGAGAGCGCGAACATGGTGGGTGGGCTGTGAAGTGAGCAACACCCAGATTGATGAGATGCGACAGCGAGTTGGGGGAAATTCAGCACAAGGCTGAGAGCCAGGCACGCAGCGGCATGCGCCTACTTATCCATCCGGTAGCTCACGAGCTCGCATGCAGCAATCTAGGCTTGCAGCTAGGAAGCTGACTGCCAGCACAAAGAGCACGCCTCGCGAGCTTAGGCCCATTCCGTATGATCTCATCGGCCCTACAGCGCTAAGGGCTCATACCTCCGAGATAGTCTGCAGAGGTGCAGGAGCTGTGGATATGCTTGCATGCGCGGGTTGCGACATGAACAGCACGTTATTGCTGATGTTGCTTGCTCTTTCTTGAGCTTTGTGCACGCTTCGCGCCTCATGCGATCGTGACAGAGCTTCACGAGCTTCCAAAGCTCCAAGAGCTCCAAGCTGTAGCTTACGGCGGGGTAGCTCTCCGGCTGCAGCCCACCGCATCATGGGGCAGCCAAAGTTCGCGCCATCCATCATCTTGCGTGGAAACCTGCATCGCCAAAGCTTGAGCATAGTCATCTTCGATCGCACGTTTGAATACTTTGCTAACTTCAGCGGCACAGTCGGCGCAAATTGTGCCTCGATAGAGCCTTGCAGAGCTTACCTGCGAATCGCGTTATCGATTTTGCAAGCTCGCAAGTCGCAACCGCAAGCGAACAGACCTTCCCTCACAAATCGTTCGGTTGTGGTCGCGAGCTGAGTCCGGAAATAGAAAGTCTGCATTTCAATCCCTCGCACGACATCTGCGTGCAACGCACATGGCATTTGCCCTGCCGTGCTCTGCCAGGGCGTTTCCCTACCTCGGGCTCCCCAAACCCCCCCAAACATCAATATCCTCAGTTTTAGAGTATCGAATTTGGGAGGCTGGCATCGGTCCTCCGCCCGGCTCCAACGCGAGTACTCGTGTCTAGCTGCTTAGGCGCTAGCTTACACTGAGCTGACAGCCTGACCGGCCTTGCGGTCGACGGCCGGGTGCATTCCCGTCAGCGTTCAAGTCATGACGTTCTGTGGTACAATTCGATAGCGCAGCATTGAAACATGCGAGGAAACGTGCAGTGTTACCCTTGCAGCGCGGATGTACCTGCGTCCGGATGCACAGGTCTTGTTTGTGGTATTGGGGCTGTCATGTTGTGTCGCGGTGGGCTTGCAAGAGCTGGGGGGGGGGGGGGGGGGGGGGCTGTGGACGACTATATCCATCTGATGGAAGCGTTGTTTTTTGACAAGGGATATTGGGATTTGACAAGAGTCTCAACTCTCTTCTACCTGGTACCTATGAGCTCGCGGTAGAGTGCCTTTCAGAACCTAGGGTTTGCGCAAATAGTCCATCGCTGGATATCGACCTTCTCACCTCCATTGAGCTCTACAAGCTTTCCATCTCCACGGATCGAGTCGATGCCCTTGGCGTTCGGGGCGTTGCCGCTCTGTGCGAGTGAGAGGGAGTAGTTCTGATTGTTGTGTGATATATGGGTAGCGTAGAGAGGCTTGGGTGCATCCGGGAGGAGCGCTTTCTCAGAAAAACCGCTACCGAAGTTGTAGAGGCCGACATCAGTGCGGACATCTGGAGAGAAGTTGGCTGGCTCGGCTGCTGAACCGCCTGAGTTCTTGCGGTTTTCGAGAAGAATTCTGATTGAGTCGACCTTCCTGGAATCGGCCATGATGGATGTGATTGAGAAGTTGAAGAGATGTGTGGGTCGTGTTGCTTGCTCTGAGATTTGTATGCTCGATATACATCAGGAGGCACAGCTTCCGCTTCTTTAAATACTTGCCATTCAGTCCTCCTTTGCTGTTGGCAGTCGCCAGCTGGGACTTCTGTGAAGCTGAGATGTACGTCTTACCGGTCTTTGGAACCTCCAGCATCCTAGTGTATGCACACCCCGCTCAGATGCCGTATTCCAGCTCTCAGCTTCAGGTTTTGGCTTCATCGCAACGAGCACATCGGTGTAAGAATGGCTGAGGCTGCATCGATATACCTTTGCGGCACTTCGTCCTAGAGCTGCCTCGAGCACGTCAACTGGCTCACGAATTCGTACTGGCCATTCATGGTGATCAATAAGCGGTATTGCATATTGTATGTGTTGTTGAGAGTCCTTGGCCGATCGATGCTAGAAAAGTCTGGTCGCAAGGAAGAGCAGCATGTCAGCTCGAATGGATTCCAGCCAGCCACTCGTTCGAGGAACACTGCGCAAGTGCCGCGATGAGACCAGAGATAGGGAGCAGACTTATTTTGTGCAGGGACGATATCCGTTGCGGTGACTGAAAGGTCCACCAAAAAGGAAGGAACACCCAACATCCAGCGAATAACAATACAACCACGGCACCGTGGCCGTTCTGACATTGTATGAGCCTATTGAAGCTCAAACTCACAAAGGCCAGTGACTGCCGCGCGCCGCCCATCTTGATGGCGTTTGGAGCTTAACAGCTTGCGGGGTTGTCTTCAGTTCTCAGCTCTACCAGAAAAACCAAGGCAGGGCTCAGAATTGCATGGTTGCGCGGTGATATGGTAGGTCGGCGTGTGGATGTCAGCTTCGACACTAAGGTTCCACAATTGGACCGCCGAGCAGAGTCCTGCATCGTTTAGCACAGCACGACTAGCAGCTGACTCACGTTGGAATTATGGATATATCGTAGTTCGTACGTGATGGTTGTCGTATGGCATTAAAATATTGTATCTCCGCCCACAGCTAGCGGATATTGCTACAAATCCCACATTCTGGGTAAAGAATCTGTCTAGCACGCTCAAAACGCCGGTTCTGGCCAAACATCAAGTGACCAGAACTGCATGTAACCTTCCTTTTTCCGTATCGTGAATCTACAAGCTAACCTCGACACGACCCTCAGCACCTGGTGCACCACCCTGCTGCAGGGAGGGCAACAGGTAGGTGATGTCGTCCCAGGGATGCCTGTAGAGACCAGTCCTCAGCCTCTTCTGGTCGAGGAAGTGGGCAATCAGACCGATCGAGCGACCAAGCACGAAGAGACCGTTAAGGACACCCATCTTCAGGTAGTCCTCAGCCTCCTCGTTGGTGAAAGCACCACCGTTGCGGACGAGATCAACGAAGCAGACAGCAATGCAGCCATCGACGTTGAGGATAAGGTTGTCCTTCTTCGATGTTGTGACGGATTCGACGGCGAGAGCGTAATCGAGTAGCTTTGTGCTAGGGAAGTTCTTTTTGACGTACTCCTTGACGAGCTCGACACGGAGATCGGGGTTGTTGCGGGACTTGATCCTGTGGCCGATACCGGGGACTGCCGGGTCATTAGAAACTGCACAAAAAAAATCGGAAATTGCAAAGACTTACTCAGCTTGTTCTCCTTCCTCATGGTGTCAACGAAGTCACGGGGGCTGAGACCCTTGTCGAAAGCCTTGCTGAACTCCTCAGCGGCGCCATCAAGAGCACCACCGAATCGCGAACCAATGGTTAACAGACCAGAGACGAGCGCGGAGATGAGGTCCTTGCCAGCACGGGTGGTGATGATGGTGTTCATGGCACCAGAGACAGCAGGGCCGTGATCGGCGGTCAACATAAGCACCATCTCGAGGAAACGGCTGGCGTAGTTGGGCAGGCGGCGGCGGAACCACAGAAGGGACATGACACCACCGATACCGATCTCTTCCCTGAAGACGTCGGAGATGGGCATACCGGCGTACAGAAGCTCCTGACCACGGTCATCGGAGATGGTGGAGATGAAAGCAGCAGGCTTTCGGATGAGGCCAAGCTCCTGCGCCCACGAGTAGTCGATGGGGATCTTGGGAACAATAGGCTCGGGCTTGGGCTTGATTGTGCCGTCCTTGACAAGCTTCTGGTAGACCTGAGTGAGAGTCTGGGGCATCTCCTCAAAAGTCTCAGGGACGTAGATGCCAGCCTCACGCATGGACTTGTTCTTGGTGGTGGCAGTCTCGAGCTGAGAGTTGGCGAACGAACCAGCGTGACCGAACTGAACCTCAGTCTTCAGCATACCGGCAACGGTACCGATGGCCCACGCGACGATGGGCTTGGTGATCTGGCCAGACTTGACGGCCTCAATGACGCGGTACTCCTCCACACCACCGACTTCACCGAGAATGACGATGATCTTGCAGTCAGGGTCGGCCTGGTAACGCAGAGCGTGGTCGATGAAAGTGGTACCGGGGTACCTGTCACCACCAATGGCGACACCCTCGAGAACACCGTCTGTGGTGTTGGCAATGATGTTGTTCAGCTCGTTGGACATACCTCCGGACTTGGAGACGTAGGAAACGGAGCCAGGGCGGTAGAGCTTGGAGGCAACGATGTTGTCCATCATACCACCAGTGTTACCGATCTTGAACGCACCGGGCTTGATTCCACCGACGGTAGCGGGACCAATGATGGTGACGCCCTTCTTCTGGGCAACGTGCAGGATCTCACGAGCACGGCGCTCGGGGACACCCTCAGCAATGATGGCAATGGACTTGATCTGAGGGAACTCGAGCAGCTCCATGGTGGACTGGTAGACGGAGCGGGACGAGGCGAAGTTGACGACGGTGTCGACGTCGCTGTGCTTGGCCATGGCCTTCTCAACCGACTGGTAGACGGGCAACAGAGTCTCGCTGGTTCCCCAGTACCTGCAGAGCTCAATTAGCACCTCAATTGCATGTTGTGGAGGACTGGCTTGGCACGCACATTTTGCTGACGAACTGGCCGCCGAATGTGTAGATGATACCGGCCACGGAGGGCTGCTTGCGCTTGCAGATGAAGTCGAAGTCGAGCATGCCCTGCACGGCACGGGGCTGCAGGCCGCTGCGGGCTGTTAGACGCGCTCTCGCGTGCAAGTTCGGGCGGGGTCCTTACTAGACGAAGCATCGTGTCTTGGGGTGGAACAGCGTGTGCGAGGGCGGGGGAGTCAGCGCACGGCTGGGAGCCTCGAAACGACGGATGTTGTCGTTGGCAGACAGGCCCTCGCTGGTCGAGGTGCCTGCCTGGTTGGGGGCAGAGCCGTTGACAGGCGCGGCGGAAGGCATCGTGGCCGGTCGTGTGTCAATTGAGGAAAAGGGTCTGGGGTCTAAGGAGCGACAGGCGTCAGTATTTGTGACGGCACGGCGGTGAGGTGCAGTGCGGCGTCTGACGTGAGGGCGGTGGTGTGGACGCCGGAGAAAAAGCTGCGCACACAAACAGAGCAGTTGGCAGAATGTGAGGAGTCTTGGGGGAGGGGAGGGCAGAGACCAGACGCACCTTATGGAGCAGTGCCAGGGCGCGGGCACAGCAGCAGAGGGAGGCTTGGGATGAAAGAGGAAGAGGTTGCGAAGCTGGGCGAGCTGGCGAGAATTCCCGAAGAAATGATGGGCCCTGCTGTGCTTCTTTTCGGCGGTGTTGAGGTCCCTGCTCGACTCTTGCGTTGTTGGGCTAAGGCCGGGCGCGGCGCTATCGGGCGGTGAGGAGCCGTGTACCTGTGTGTCCGCTCTCGCACTCGGCAGCGGGGGGGATATCAGCAGCGTCGAGTCGTCAATTGGGCGTGCGGGCGTCGGCAGCTGCTGTTGATATCGGCATCCACGCTGTCCTGCTGCTTCGGAGGGCTGGCGCAGTCCGTTGAGGCTGCCCGCCGTGTCTCGCAGCCCTCAACGCGTCCGTTCCATGCGCTCCTGCCCCTGGGAGGGGTCGCGCGCTAAGTGGGCCGGGGGCTTAGCGTGCAGTTGATGCGCTGCGACCCCGAGCGACGCTCAACGCAAAAAAACATCAGACCGCTGCCCCAATTACTGAGCTCAACCCCTCAGCAGCCGTCTGACGCCCCAATTCCCCATCCCACCCGCCTGCACTCTCTCTCCTGCTCTTGCTGTGCTGTGCATCGCTCCCAGCCCCCAATTCCACACAATATAGGTACGTCGCAGCTTCCTCCCGGGACGCCGCACCTTCCCTCGCTGCGGTCCCCCTCCACTCCACACCACTGTTGTCCCGATCCTCGCTCTTCATAAGGCCCAGCCGTAGCGCCGTGCTGTCTCGGAATTATCGTCGGGTGTCCACACCGCGTGTTCCTGAATCTTCGCGCCTGCCGCAGCTGCCCTTCATCTGTCCATTGACTCTTCCCTCCTCGAGCTGCCACTCACGCACGCTGCAGTTTGACGCCTGACACTTGACACACCTGCAACATGTCTGCCAAATCCATCCTCGAGGCCGACGGCAAGGCCATCCTCAACTACCACCTCACCCGCGCCCCTGTCATCAAGCCCACTCCCCTGCCCGCCTCCTCGACACACAACGCCCCGCCCAAGCTTGCGTCGCTGTACTTCGCAGCCGACGCCGACGTCAAGGGCGTGCTCGACCAAGCTGAGGTCACATACCCGTGGCTGCTGGTCCCCGGCAGCAAGTTCGTTGCAAAGCCAGATCAGCTGATCAAGAGGCGAGGCAAGAGCGGTCTGCTGTGCCTGAACAAGAGCTGGGCGGAGGCTCGTGAGTGGATCGAGGCGCGTGCAGGAAAGGCACAGAAGGTCGAGACAGTCGACGGTGTCCTGAGGCAGTTCTTGGTCGAGCCCTTCGTCCCCCACCCCCAGGACACTGAGTACTATATCAACATCAACTCCGTGCGCGAGGTACGTCTCTTTCTATTTTTCCGTGTTTCGTTCCAGTTCCGTTGGCGGTCGAGGTCAGGGCATGCAGGGCAAGGCCCTTGCGTTCGGCGGCGTCCGCTGCGCAAAAGGCATATTCGCATGTATGCACTCCGGCGAAAAGCTGCTGCGGAAGTGGGAGCGGATGGCTGGCTCGAAAGCAGACGGGCGCACTGCCTGGTTTTGTTTGACGGCCGGCCGGACGAAGGGAACCAACCCTGACCCACTCTTGCTACATGCGATACGCACGTTCCTTTCACATGCCAATTCTCCTGCCTTTTTGCCCTTTTCGTTTACTCAAATTTGCTGCACTGGTGTTGCGGCTCATTTGGATTGCGGCTACTGTACGCTTGCACCAATCATGTTCTGTTCTTTCACTGACGGTCCCGCTTTAGGGTGATTGGATCCTCTTCACCCACGAGGGTGGTGTCGATGTTGGTGATGTCGACGAAAAGGCTGAGAAGCTTCTCATCCCCGTCGACCTGAAGGAGTACCCTTCGAACGAGGAGATTGCTGCCACTCTCCTGAAGAAGGTTCCCCAGGGTGTTCACAATGTCCTCGTTGACTTCATCTCGAGGCTGTACGCTGTCTACGTCGACTGCCAGTTCACGTGAGTACAACACACTCCACCAAGCATGACTGTCACTGACCGCCCACTTAGCTACCTCGAGATCAACCCTCTCGTCGTCATCCCCAACGAGGACAAGACCTCTGCTGAGGTTCACTTCCTTGACCTTGCTGCCAAGCTCGACCAGACTGCCGAATTTGAGTGCGGTGCTAAGTGGGCCATTGCCCGCAGCGCAACTGCTCTCGGTATCCCAGTTGCTCCCTCTAAGGAAACCAAGACTACCATCGATGTCGGTCCCCCAATGGAGTTCCCTGCTCCCTTCGGTCGTGAGATGAGCAAGGAGGAGGCTTACATCGCTGAGATGGACGCTAAGACTGGTGCGTCTCTCAAGCTCACCATCTTGAATGCAACTGGTCGTGTCTGGACCCTCGTTGCTGGTGGCGGTGCCTCCGTCGTCTACGCCGACGCCATTGCCTCTGCTGGTTTCGCCAGTGAACTTGCCAACTACGGTGAGTACTCTGGTGCTCCCACAGAGACACAGACTTTCCACTACGCACGAACAGTGCTTGACCTCATGCTCCGTGCTCCTCAGCACCCTGAGGGCAAGGTTCTCTTCATTGGTGGTGGTATTGCCAACTTCACCAACGTTGCCTCGACCTTCAAGGGTGTCATCCGCGCTCTGAGGGAAGTTGCCGGTTCTCTGAACGAGCACAAGGTCCAGATCTGGATCCGTCGTGCCGGTCCCAACTACCAGGAGGGTCTCAAGAACATCAAGAACGTCGGCCAGGAGCTCGGCCTCAACATGCACGTCTACGGCCCCGAGATGCACGTATCGGGTATCGTGCCTCTGGCGCTCATCCCTGGTAAGACAACGGACATCAAGGAGTTCTCTGGTTAAGCGTGCAATTTGTAACATAGGAGCTTATGGATCATGGCTAGACAAAGAGTAACGTTTGGGGAGCGTGCATGGAGTATTTGTTTGAGCGAACTTATTGCTCACGCCTAGACAATGTCGAGCCTAGAGTAGGCGGACAGCTCTTAAATATAAGATTTAATACTTCTCTTTCGCATACGCAATTGTGCTCTGGTGCCTCTCAACATTGTTGCCCATTTGTCTTATGTACACCTCGTTGCTTCAAGACAATCGTTGAGTATCCTTTGCGGCCTTTGGACGGTGGGAATGTGGGATATAGGCGGATTAATCGTGCGAAATCGATCTCAGTGCGCTCTTTCCGCACCTATGCTTATGAGGATAGATGTCTCTTGAGCTTCGTTCTGGTCAGATTCTGGTGGTCGTTTTCTGTGAGGCACAGACAGCACTAATCCGTGCCCGCAGCAACTCGTCCATGAGAAAAGTATCGTTCCTTTTGCCACAATATCAGTCTCTACTATCAACGCGCTTTCAAGCTCCATAACTTGCCCATTCTGTCACGACACTCTCAACATTTCTCCCGTTGGTACCTCAGTTGATGGCCGTTGCACTGCTATTTTGAAATCGGAGGCGTCGCTGGGTTTTCTTGACCAATCCGATCAGGCCGACGACTCCCTGGGCGTAATCATGTCAATCAGCGCATCTTCTGTTTCGATTTGAAAGAGCTGGAAAGTTTCATGGGAGCTTGGCCTGTGCGAAAATTACCGAGGCTACAGTGCGTCCAAGCCTGAGCATAAAGCCTGGATGGGAGGACTTTCCTCGACTCATGCTGATGTTGATCAGTGAGCCATTGTCGCGTCATATATCCGACCGAGAGAATGGTCGCAAGGCGAAGCGGAACGCATTAAAATCGAAGTCGCCGAAGCGGTTGTTTCCCATACCTGCGGCTGCGACGTTGCGCCCAGATCGCAGCCATGACCTGCTTGTGGCCGTGGCCGTGGCCGAGCTAGGTGCTCTCGAGCAGCGAATTGGCTACAGATTCAACGATAAGCTGTTGGGTCTATCTGGCTTAAAGACTTCGCCGGCTGGTTATCCAGTCAAATACCAGTCACTGAGTCTGTCATCCAAGGACTGGAGACGACTTGCCTTGCTTGGGGACCGGGCTCTAGACCTGGCTCTGTGCCATTCCTGGTATCAGAGTGGGACCAGCCGATGTACGTATCACTGCTCGATGATAATTCCAGGGTTCCTCAACGCTGACAACTCTCAGTGAGCTACGCCTTGATGGAAGAATAGCTAGTAACACGATGGGCCCTGGCTCGGAAGGGCTTTAAAATCCATCTCGATCGAAACATTATGACCAACGGGGATTCTATCAGTCACCACACAATGGGCGAGGCTTTTGAGGCTTTGATAGGCGCCATATATCTCGATTCCCAGTCCGATCTCCATGCTGTCCAGAAAGTCCTAAGAAGCTTCGGTTTCAGCGAGGTCCGGACTGATGTCGGGACTTCAGCGACTGAGCAGTCCGAGTCACAAGAAGGGTCTTCTCCGCACTCAACATTAGTCGCGGTTCACAGTGATCTGGTGGACAAACGTTCGAGTGCTCCTGCAAGGCAAATGCAGATCGAACCTTACTTGCATCCCACACTAATTCCGGCTGGTAACACAAATGCTATTGGAGACTACTGAAGTCAAGTGCCGTCGGTAGCAACGGGTGTATCACTCGGTCGTTTCCACTTAAAGGACACATGCTCATCCGCAACCCGCACATGCTCAGCATCTACCGGGATCTCGCGGAGATATTTTTGGGGAATCCGTCACACTTGCAGCTTCTGAAAAATCAGGAAGAAGTCGAGATCAAAATCCTTGGCAGTTTCCGTAAGTGCTTCGAGGTGTACGATCATGTTATTGATCTGTATTCATGGGTTCCTGCTCTGCAGGCTCGATACGCGCAATTCTATGGAGTACACCTAGACGACAGATACAATTCTCAGTCCAAGGCTAAGAAAAGATACCATGGTTTTTTCGAGACATGATGCCGAGCTATGTCGATGCTCAGCAACGGTGTACTATTGGCGGACAGCGACGATGCTCTCCTGATACTCGCCGACCTCATAACGTGCGAAGTCGTCTCCCAAAGTTTGCTCATCATCAGTATCATTTGACTCGTCCAAAGTCGCTCGCAGGGTTTGGAAAGAGATCTGTTTGCAGATGGAGCAAAGAGCCATGTTAGCGTCGTCGAAGGCCAGACCCACAATGCTGCCGGAGGCTCGGAGCTAGGAGATAACGAAACGCGGGGAAGGAAACTCGCGGCAGCGGGAAGGAGCAGCGACCAACACCATTCGCTGACTCGGCCCTTGACAACAACCTCGGAGCTGAAGCTACCCCATTTGAGATGGCAGCGAAGATGGATTATCTGCCGGCTACTTGCGGTTGCTCTTCGAGCTGCCTAATCACCCTGTATAGAGGCTGCGGTTGAGAAGGTCTCTTCACTCCGTCACGAAACACACAAGGAGCTGTTACATTTCAAAACGACCCAGAGATGGCGTGTAAGTCTTCCAGAGCGAAGGTCACGCGTTGAGGATGAGCTGACGCATTTTCAGTAATTGCTGCAGGAGCAGCCGGCACAGCAGCCCTCGCCGCCTACCTCAACGCCAAGTTTCATATCGTACACGACCTCAAGCATGCCCGCGGTGGTCTTGCACCGTCCCAAGTTGTTCTTGACTTCATGACCGAACGGGTGATGAAGAAACGAGTCCTCACATATCACGTCCTAGAAGACCAAGCTTTGCGCAATCGACCGAATCACCCGTTCTTGATATTCGAGGGCAAGACATGGACGTACAAGCAGTTCTTCGAGGCAATCACCAGAGTGGGCAACTGGCTCATGAATGACCTGAACGTACAAGTCGGGGAGATGGTCGCCATTGATGGAGGCAACAGCCCCGAGTATCTGATGCTGTGGTTTGCACTGGATGCAATTGGCGCAAGTATAAGCTACATCAATTGGAACTTGACAGGAGCTGGACTTGTGCACTGCGCAAAGGTTCGTAGGAGACAGATGGACTCAATGATCGCATCTAACATACCCTACAGCTATGCCAGGCAAAGCACCTCATTGCGGACGTCGACGTGAAGAGCAATGTTGAAGCCAGTCGAACTGAGCTCCAAGATCTCGGCCTTACGATTCACTGCTACGACCCGTCGTTCATTGCTTCGCTGCCCGATAGCACGCCGATTCCCGAAACGCGTCGCGAGAGCGTTCCCATCGAGTCGGTACGTGGATTGATCTACACCTCCGGAACGACTGGCCTGCCTAAGGGTGTTGTCATGACCACAGGACGTGAGCTGTTAGTGGGTTATACAACGGCAAAGTACTTGGGTTTGAAGCCAGGAGACAAGATGTATACGTGCATGCCACTCTATCACGGCGCAGCACACAGTTTATGCGTTACGCCGGCCATACACGCGGGCAGCGCGGTGGTGCTGGGGAGGAGGTTCTCGCACAAGACATTTTGGCCTGAGGTCGCAGCATCGGGTGCAAATCATATCCAGTATGTGGGGGAGTTATGCAGGTACTTACTCAATGGGCCGCCGAATCCATACGAGCGTAAACACAACGTACAGGTAGCATGGGGCAATGGCATGCGCCCAGATGTTTGGGAGCCGTTCCGTGAGCGATTCAACATCCCGATCATAAATGAGCTCTACGCCGCTACTGATGGACTCGGTGCAACCTTCAACCGCAATGCGGGTCCTTTTACGGCGCATACAATCGGACTTAGAGGCTTGATCTGGAATTGGAGGTTCAACAACGAGGAGGTCAGAGTGAAGATGGACGTCGATACTGAGGACATCATGCGCGACGAGAACGGCTTTGCGATAAGATGTGGCACGAATGAGCCTGGGCAGGTGTTACACCGTCTGACACCAGAGACACTACCGAGCGTCCCCAGGTACTACAACAACGACAGCGCGACCGAGAAGAGGAGGATAAGCGATGTCTTCCAGAAAGGTGATATGTAAGTCCAAAGCGTACAGTGGCCAAGACCAGTGACTAATGTCGATCAGGTGGTTCAAGTCCGGCGATATGATGCGGCAGGACAGCGACGGCCGCGTCTTCTTTGTCGATAGATTGGGTGATACGTTCCGCTGGAAATCAGAGAATGTCTCAACCAACGAGGTCGCCGATATGATTGGCAAGTTCCCACAGATTGCAGAAACCAACGTATACGGTGTGTCCGTTCCGGGTTACGACGGAAGAGCGGGTGCTGCATCTGTAGTCATGGCGGAAGGCGTGACGGAGTCGACGTTCGATTTCCAAGCCCTAGCAAAACATGCCCGAGCTGTCCTGCCAGGTTATGCTGTACCGCTCTTCCTGAGAGTGACACCTGCGCTAGAGTACACCGGGACGATGAAGATCCAGAAAGGCAGGCTGAAGACAGAGGGCATCGATGTGGACAAGGTCACGGGTAATGACAAGCTGTACTGGCTTCCGCCGAACAGTGACCGCTATCAGCCTTACGGGAGGAAGGAATGGGAGGGCATCAAGGACAAGAGCATAAGATGTACATAGAAGCATACCGACAATAGTATCGCTGCGCAGGTATTGTCACGTTGCAAACATACACGTCCGTGATCGAGGCTTCGAAGGAGGATCTTCTGGCCGACGGGCTCCACCAAGTAGCGTGGTGGCGTTGCTGACTAGCTCAGCCCTACGAACATTGAACATGCGCCCGCGCTGCCTCTTCCTGCACTCACCCACCACAAAACTCACAGCACACCTCAACACCTCCTACCACCGACCACCCGTCTTTGAACGATTTACTGCGCTTTCACAGACATCATGGGCAAAGCAGAAGTCGGCAGCTCGAAATGGATCGGCAACAAGATGAAGTCGAAAGGCCTACAGCGGCTGCGCTGGTGGTGCGAAATCTGCCAGAAGCAATGCCGCGACGCCAACGGCTTCAAATGCCACGTTCAATCCGAGTCGCACGTGCGCCAAATGCAGGTCGTCGGCGAAGACCCGCGCAAGTTCATCAACCAGTTCAGCAACGACTTCCAGCGCGATTTCGTTTCCCTCCTCCGCACAGCCCACAACGAGAAGTGGATATCGTCGAATAAGTTCTACAACGAATACATCCGCGACAAGGAACACGTACACATGAACGCGACCAAGTGGCCGAGTCTGACGGAATTTGTCAAGCATCTTGGCCGCGAGGGCATCGTTCATGTCAAGGAGGACGAGAAGGACGGCTTGATGATTGCCTGGAGAGACACCAGTCTTGCTGCCACACAGCGCAAACAGGAGATTGCCGAGCAAGAAGCTGCTGAAGCGCGCAGCGGAGCTGGCGAAGACAAGATGCTGAAGAAGATGGCCAAGCGCGCAGCCGAGGAGGCTGAGGCTAAGAAAGCCATCGAGGCGAAGAGGGCCGCTGCTGCGGCGGCGGCAAAGCAAGAGCCCACGCCGCCTGCTGAGGGCGATTCGCCAACAGCGGAGAAGCCTGCTTCCCCTGTCGAAGAAGAGAAGAAGGAAGGCGAGGAACCTGCTACTGTTGCGCCGGTGAAGCTAAGTTTTGGCTTGAAGGCGAAGGCAGCGCCATCAAATAAGGCTGGCCTCGGTCAAATGAAGAGCCAAAGCATCTTCAAGCGGAAGAAGGAAGGCGGTGACGAGAAGCCGGTGAAGAAGGTCAAGCTGTAAGAAAAGATACGGCTTACTGTTGGACATTTAGCGTGGCGTTTGGGCGGGCATACCATTGGCATTTACACATTAAGGATGATCGGATGGGTCCATACGATACGATGAATCGAGTACCATCTGGATATCATCAAGTATCACATCACGCGTAGTGTGACTTGAAGTACACTGTCCTTCCAGGTTCATACATCGACAAGTTCCTTTCTCGAGACGTTAGCTCTAATTTCTACGACACCATAGGGCCATCCCCAATCTCCTCGCTCTTCGCCTCAAACTCCCTCACCACAGCCTCAGCCTTCTCCTGCGCAATCTGCATCCCCGCGCCCGCCGCGGCCTTCAGCCCCTCCGCCATCGCAATCGCCGCCTGCTTCATCATGACCATCGTATCGCCCGCCGCGAACACCCCTCTGACGCTTGTCTCGTTGAACATGGGATCAGTGATCTTTATGTGTCCACCCATACTCGCATCCACCGTCTCCACACCCAGCTGCTCAACGAGATGTTGCGCCCTATTCACCGTCGGCGGTCGATGCGCAACGAACCCCAGCGTAACCGGCTCGCCGGTCTCGAACTCGATGGTGATGCCGTCCGTGTAGCTCGGTCCGTTGTTCACGAGGCGCGCAATCTTGCGCTCATCCACCTTCGCGCCAAACGCTTTTGACACTTTGAGCGCGCTCTGCACGGGCGCATCGTCGGAGACGGGGCCGTTGCTGAAGATAGTGATTCTTTCGTCGAAGGCTTTGGCCATTTGTACGTAGTGGCTCTGACTGGGATGGTTGAAAGTCAGGACGCCGATGGGGTTGCCGCGCTGCTCGAAGCCGTCGCACGCAAGGCATTGATAGATGTGGCTGGGCCAGTTCTCTTTGTAGCCGGGGATGTCGGGGAAGATATCCTTGCTGCCAGTTGCAAGGATCAGTTTCCGTCCGAGGTATGTGTTGGCCTCGCTGTCTTTGATCTCGAAGCCCTCGTACTTCTCTTCGCCGATCAACTTCTTGGTCGCGTGGGTGATGGTGGCTTGTTGGAACCAGACCGTCTCGTAGCGAGACTCGATTTGTTCACGGGCTG
This sequence comes from Didymella keratinophila, assembly GCA_011058865.1. Taxonomy (NCBI): domain Eukaryota; kingdom Fungi; phylum Ascomycota; class Dothideomycetes; order Pleosporales; family Didymellaceae; genus Didymella; species Didymella keratinophila. The sequence continues at coordinate 33,968 of SWKW01000178.1, forward strand.
TTTGGCGGAAGCTGTAGGGCTCTTGGTGGTCTCGCGAGGCCACAGTGTGCATGTGTTTGATGCCTTCGTTGCGGTATTCACGTGAGTCGAAGACTAGTGCCGTGCCGCGAGTGCGTGCAAAGACGAGAGCAGCATTGAGTCCTGCAGGTCCGGCTCCGATGATCAGTGCATCGAAGATTTTTTGTGGTCGTAAAGCTGACATTGTTGTGACTAGATGTTGTCTTTACTGGATGTTGTCTTGACAAAATAGGTGCTTTCGTCGTTCCAAGTGGGCTTTAGAATGCCTCTACTCGCATGTTCTATGCCGTATATATCCCTTAGACATTGACATCTCAACGCTCTTTATATTTGTGGAACTCGTGCTGCACATGGAGACTTTCGCGATGTGAGTCCAACAGAAACGCTGTGGACTGCAGGTGTCGTTGGAAGGTACTGCACCAGTATGGTACTCTGCTGGTTACAAAAACCTCCATTGGGCTACCCAAACTCATGCGATAGCTAAGCATTACGTTACCGAAGACCTCGAGGTAATGGGCGGGTAGCGTGGCTTCTAGTTTCCGGCCTGAGAAGTCTCCGAATAAAGTCTCCGTCAATACGCAGAGCTGTAGGCTGACTAAACAACGCCGAAGAGAGCCACAGTATGAAGACTACTCGGTCTATTGATACAGATTTATAGATACCGTTGAACCTCAGCTAGCATCCGACTTGATTGTGAGTGACCATCAACCCTCCAGGGCTGTCGCCAAATCTGCGCGAGATCCTTCTTTGTCTTTTCGTCTCCGAAGGAAGATGTTGGCTGCACGCTGTCTTTACGATGATGATTCAGATCAGCTCTGAAGAGAGTGACGGGCTCTGACTTCGCTTCGCCGCCCTGGCCGTCGATTGCCGCTGCATTCTGAACAGCAGGACCTAGGCTTGATATGTTGACCCTTTGACCGCTGGTCGATGCTGGATCTTGATTGGTAGGACGCCAGTTTGACTCTTCGAACGTTCGGCCGCTGACTGATGCTGAAGCAGAATTCACGACCAGCCATACGCCTTCACTGCGGTGATCTCGCACTTACCCATTTTCCGTGCTCTTCTTGCACCTCTTGTACCTCTGTGACGATAACGACTGATGTTGAGCAGCTGCATAGGCTCTGCGCCGGGCCCAGTACGCTCATTGAGCTCTTTTCGTAGCTCTTGCACGAAGCAGTTCATGGTTCGCCAAGGATCTGAATGACTGCAAGCACTTTCTCTGACGACAACCCATCTGTGTGTCGCACCGGCCCAGAAACACACTTTGATCGTGTACAAGTCCGTAAAGTAGTCAAACGAGTTGAGACGCGACTCGACATCGTTGGGACAGTAGAGAGGGCCGTTGTGCGCTACAACGCAGTCGTGTATTTGGAAGTAATCGAGCGGAAGGAGATAATCGGTTGAGCGAAGTCAGCACATGAGATCTAATCCATGGTCAAAGGCCTGTAGCGTGAAGCTTGTGGAGGCTCACATACGTAGTACTTCTTTCGAGAGTTCCGCTCTACGCTCGACGTCAACCGCAGCCTGGACGGGCGGATTTCGGTTGAGTTCTTCAATAGTTGTGATCCGGTCGAGTTGATCAGCGAAGGGCTCCACGGGCTCCACGCTCAAGGCGGCACAGTTGGTGAACGAAAGCACCGCATCATCTCGGTGTAGGAAAAGCATATCGGAAAGTAGACGTGTTGCTGCGATAATGATTCGAGAAGCGGATGTTACGATAGCAAATACGTGACTGGTCTGTCGTTGGCAAGGCTGAGTTGAAGTGTTGAGTTCTTCGACGAAGGTTGGACGTAGCTCGAGGAGGCGCAATAGACCGCATGATTGTTCTTGCCGGCATGGTGGTGTGTTGCTACTGCTGCTTGCTAGAAGCAACTGACTTGCACTTTCCTCTCTATGAGCGAAAGTCGCAATTCGATACGGGTCATCGCCATCCACCAACGCGACCTTCATCCCACCTCTCTTTGCGCTCTGCTCTGAGGTAGGCGACCTTCCGCCCTTCTCTTATCCGTCTTACGAAATCGATCACTTCCCGTTCACTAGCAACTGCATCATTGCCGCCAGCACCCTCACCTTCCAGAAAGCTCTCTTCCAGACCTCGACACAAGGCTTCTTGCTCTCCTACCGCAGCATTCAGGCGTTGATATAGCGCTGGTGGACTGAAGTCGCGTAGAGCTTCGTCCTGCTCAGCTTGCTTAGCTTTCCACTGACGCTCCAAAGCTCTAAGAGTCAATAAGCGTGACTGTGTGCCATCGCGCTGATGCTGGACATGTGCTTCAAGCTGTTTGAGTGATTCTGCAAGCTGGACGTTCTGTGCTAGGAGTGCTTGTAACGGTGCTACAGATGCTTGAAGGGAAGCATGAGCTGTCTCTGGGCTATGCACGATAGCGTGCTGCAAGTCCGGTGTTGATAAGATCTCATGTAGATCTTTCGTTCTGTTTGGACGTGAGTAGCTGGCATGTGTCGACCTGGAGACCAACATACGCTTTGTTCTTGACTAATTCAGGCAACCAGCCGTCACTGGGAGGTTGAACAGCTAGCTGATACGAATCAGCCTGAGAGTCCTTATGAGAATACGCTAATTGCGAGCCACTGTGAGGTTGCGATTGTCCAGGTGGTGGTGGCAGTGGAGGTCCAGCCGATGGTGTCGCTGTGCCACTTGAATTGTTGGGCTTTGGTGGGGGAGGTGGAGGCGTAGAAGCATCGTGTTGGTAGAAGTTTTGAGAATGGCGAGGCGACTGGAAAGCCATATTTGAGAATATGAGATGTGGGACTATGTGATACTCGTAGACCCGTTCAAGACCTGACACCTTGCAGCCGTACGCTGGATCAGGCACGTGGTGACGAACGAAGCACGGGCCAGTGTAGACGCCGATAACGAAGCAGCAATTGCGCGAGTCAGCAGCGTTGCACTTCGACAATCAACCGGTAAAGTGAGGTTGCGGTTCAGGGGCACGTCGTCCTCACAGAGATTGCGGTCGTCCAGAAGCGGAGGCGTATCGGCCAGACAGTCCGACGTGTTCTCCGCAGCGAGCCTCCTCTGTCATGGTCACCCAAGAGCCCCTGCCGCTCGCCAGGGACGCACTTGCCGCATCAGGGTCTCGGCCTCAGGCACATGTCCGCTTTTAGACACAGGAAGATTGCTTGCGCCATCAGCTGGCTAGAGTCCGATTGAGTTCATGCACACATTGCGATTGACAGGACGGACTTCTTTCACATGCAGGCAGGCTTAGGAAGGCTGGCAGGGCTGTCAGCATTGTGCAGGTGTTCGAACTGTTGCTGAAACTGTTTCACCGTTGCCCTGCAGCGGACGCCGGAGGATAAGGCATCAAGACTGATGTCAACTGTCGTTCGGAGTGCGCGAGTGGCAGATATCCACTCGAGTCTGCGCCTTTTGCGTGTCCTCGAATCAACCGCAGAATCTCGAGAGCATTTCAAGATCATTTCCCACCGCTCGCCTCGCTCTCATCTCTGTGTCCCTGGCGCCGCGGCTCATTGGCGGGCAGAAAAGTGTTCCTGCAGCGAAGCACCCCTGGCGCGCGGCACGCTCCACTCGCGCTGCGCGAACTACCCTCGGTCGAGGCTGGCATTCACTGGCTGGGACTGACGGATGGGCGCGTGGATAGCGACCAATTCCAGCATTGCGATCCGCACTGAGGCCTCCAAGTGCTCCTCGCCCTGCTCGCGCGGGTTGCTCGGCGGTCACAGTTCCCCCTTTACGAGCGCTCTTGTATCGGATACGATTTGCAGTGCACACTCGGTCACTCACTCTAGACCCGCGATTTGTGCAGAGTAATGAGCTCCCCCGGGTCATAAGATGGACAGTATGCAAGACGCCCAAGCGCCTGGCGAGGTCGCGCCTTCTACACAAGCTCAAGCCTCGCCGCCTCGCCAAAAGCCATCGACGCTGGCTTCCATTGCCATTCAGTCCTTCGCCGCCTTCCGCTCCCAGACGTCGTCACAGCCTGTCCCTGTCGCCGTCCAGTCGCCGGTTCGACGCAAGCCTTTGCCAGCAGATTCTCCTGTCGCAGCTCGCTTCTCACAGCTGAGCGCTCGCTCCAACAGCATCACCAGTAAAGATAACCCGCCTAATCCTTCCGTGCTCTCGCCGCCCTTGACCGACGAGGGCTTGTTTGTACCCAGAAACCTCGACAGGTGAGCATCTTGTCTGCTATGCGCCTGTCAACCGCTAACAATGGCTGCAGCAACCCTCACGGAACCACTCCTCTCACTGGGACCGCGCCCAAGCCATTCGAAGCTCGCAAAAGCTCTCTCTCAGTCACGGTCCTCAGCCCTACTGTATACTCTCTACGGCATGAGCGGTCGGTCAGCAACGGACAGCCACCACGACCGACCAGAGTAGCAGACATCAAGGCGCACGCTCGTTCCCCTACCATGCCCAATATGCCATTATACGCTTCAGAATCACGGCCAGGTCCAGACCTGAAGATCAAGCTGGACGGTGTCACAGAAGACTTTACCGACGATTATTACGGTGTCGAGGACGACGCCCCACGAGACATCACACAACAAGGCAAACCCAAGTCTCCGAGCGGCGGCTTTACTTCCTTCTTTGGCTGGAACTCGTCGAAGCCTAACGGCCCCGAATCGCCGGCTACAACATTCTCATTGTCCCCAACAAATTCCCCGCGGCACAAACAAGGGAGCATGCCTGCCAAGAACAAACCTAATGGGCTGGACATTCCAGCCGCCAACTCATTGTCTTCGTACTTCAACGTACCCGGAACACCACTTCTCTCCTCGTCGCCGCAGATGAACGCTCACGTCGAGGAGCTGGAGCGCGAATTGCGCGAGGTGAGCTCCGAGCTCGCTGCCTCGATCCAGCGGGAGATGGATTTGGAAGATGAGGTCGAACGGTGGAAAGCAGAAAGCGCCTCGGTCACATCACCAGACAACAGAAGAACAAGTGACTATTACTCAGACTCGGGTATCAGCTCGATCAGATTCCCCGTCAGCGATCCTGAAGCCAAGCTGGAAGAAGTTGACACACAACGTCGAAAGGCAGAGCAGGAACGCGCCTCGTTGAAGGTGCGCATGGCTGAACGACTCCAGGAAGAGCTCAGGCGACGACGAGATCTGGAGGAGCAGGTACAGCAACTCGAGGATCAGGTCAGCGACCAGTCTAGAGCTGTGTCCCTGGTTGAGGATCCCCGCATGAAGGACCTATCGATGTCCTTGGAAGACGCTAAGAGACGTTTGGCCGAAGAACGACAGGTCAAGGAGAACTTCGAGGATCTATTGACAGCCTTACGCGAAGAACTCGAAAAGCACCGCAACGAGGCCGACACACTTCGAGAACAAGTGGTGCCCCAGCTTCGTTCAAGACTCGAGGTTCTGGAGCTCGAGGCCGCCGACACCGAGAGACTCGTCTTTGAGTCGACCCGCATGCAACAGGAGATACAACAGCTACGAAGCGAGAACCAATCTCTTGCTGCCGCCCGGAAGTTGCAGCTAGAAACAAGCCAGCCACCACTGGTCAACCCAGCTTTCCAATCCATCGCAGAAGAGGAGAGCGATGGTCCCCCGTCAAATCTACGCGTCGGATTAACACGCTCGAACTCACTTGCTCGCAGCACTGGTTTCAACTCCAAGCGGGGTTCGTTGATGAGATCAAATTCTGTCAAGAACAGGTCCGGCGATATCTCTCCTGCTGATACACCAACTGTAAGCAATCCGGTGAAAGAGCTGGAAGAGCAGCGCGATGCGCTCCACAAAGCTTTGAAGCATCTTTTGCACCGCCAGGAGGTGCAACAGAGAGATTTCCAGAAGCGCATCAAGGAGCTCGAAGCTGAGAGAGACGCTGCGCTCAACCTCACGCCACGACGGACCGCGTTCCATAGAGAGGTGGGTGATCTTCGACAAGAGGTGGATGCGCTTCGACGCCGCGCCGATGACGCTCTGGAGCAGAAATGGCAGTGCGAGAAGGGTCTTGGTGGACTGCGAATGGATCTTGATCGCGCACAACAGGAGACAAGCTCGCTCCGTGAACTTCTGCGCGAGCACGACATCACCATTCCCGAGATCCGTCTAGAGGACGAACCCATCTCTCTTGACAAGGCGTACAACGAGCTACAGACAACGCAGGCTCTCTCAATCGCGCGCATCCAGCAGCTCGAGTCCAGCGACGGCGAGTCACTAGGTGCCGCCGGTGCTGAAGCAGAGAGAACACTCGACCTTCTCAAGCGTAGCATTTCTGATGCTGAGGCAGAGCGCGACTTCGCTATCAGCGAGGCTGAGCAATATCGCCAACAAGCACGACAGCTACAGAAGTCTGAGCTCGAACATCTTGGCAAGGAGCAGAAGCTTAGCACCGAGCTGTTTGCCGCTGCCGGCCGTATGGACGAGCTGTCCAACAGGATCCAACAACAACTCGAGTCCAACAGCTCACTGCGAGCTCGTTTGACTGATGCTATATCTCGTGGAGAGCAAGAACAACAGAAGTCAACAGACCAGATCATCGAGCTAGAGCGACGTCTCAAGACCGCCGAAGATAAGGTCATGATAGCTCAGCAGTCGTCTGAAGAGGCCATTGCCAAGCACGAGACTGAAGTCCAAGCCCTGAAAGAAAGCCACAGCAGCCACCTGCGCCGTGTCAAGTCTGGCTTGTTGAGTCCATCAGCTTTCTCGCCCAAGATGCCGTCGTCGCCCGTGTTCTCGCAGCGATCGCCTCGCCTTGATGTAACCTCAAGCGGTCCTGCCATGACCATGGCTGAAGCGACCAAGACAGAGCTTCTCGAGAAGCGTGTCGAGGAACTTGAGCGAGCCCTCCGTGATGCCGATCGCGAAATGGAAGAGGTCGTCGGTCGCATGAACATTGCTCAGATTGAGGTTGCTGAGCTACAATTCGAGAAAGACGAGGCCCTTCGCCAAACACGAAGACTGCAAGCCGACATTCTCGCTGAGCGCGAGAAGGTCAAGGCGCTCATGGCTTCAAACTAATAATACACCACTTCAGACCGCGCTCGCTGGATACGACGTTCTGACTTTACATAATATTCGCCGACTGCTTGCATCCATATCTGCATATCGATGTGCCCTCAAGCCATCGTTTCCAGCGTTCTTGCAAGCCCTGCGTCGACTTTGGCATTACGACCATACGCATATTACATTTTCGAACGCACACCTTTACACGTTCTTGGACATGTATCCGGAACTTCATTGTGGCCAGCGCCTCGCTGGCCACCGTTCTATACCCTGCAGCGGCCAAGGCAGTTTCTTGCTTTTCTCATTTGGCGGCCTTCTCGCAGACATACTTACGGGTTTCTTCTCAAATGTTAAGGCTTTGAGCCTCTCTGGGTATTTTGTGTACTCACTAGCATCCATTCACGGATGTTGTACTATAACGGTGTAATGTATTAATGTCGACGCGTGTCTCACGCGTGTTACCAGAATCAACGCATTACAACATCTTTCAGTAGTGTCTCTCCTTCCTCACCCTTTTGTGCTGTGTAATGATGTGTGATGAGCGAGGCGAAGCGGAAGGTAGGCACACGACACGTGCGCAGCGACACAAACCCAACAAAAGCATCTCGTTGCAGCTCCACTGACTACAGCCCAAGCACAGGGTGAATCACATGACAGTTGCAGCAGCGAGGCTGCTCGAGCGTCGAAAAAGGGATGGTTACTGACTAGCAGACCCTGAGACCGCAGCACGTTCTGTAACGGCAATGCACGATCTGTGAACGCGTTCAAATCTCGCAGAGCGGCAGCTCAGCATCTACGTGTTTGATTTCCAGCAATAGGGCCAGTACATGAAAGCAACAGTTCACAGCACGCACCGGGTGTCCTGGGTGTTGGCTCGGCCCGTGGACTGGCGTCTGACGCTAGAACCCACTCCCTGACTTGAGCTCTCGTCGAAACAACCCCCCGTCCGCTCCCCCTCTCGCCAGCTGTTCGCTGTGATTTGCCTCCCGGGGGTTCGTTCGACGCTCTGTGCACTCTGAAAGAAAGTGCGCTGCTTTCCCTCCGCCCGCTCGCTCTCTTCCGCGGCCACGCAGCACTCCCTACACCCCTCTCCTCCGAAAACATTGCGGGCGTCTCGAACCACACCGCCTACGGCACACTTCGATCCACCGCATACTGAGGAGGCTCTTGCAAGTTACCTCGGCTCCGCACTCGCTTCACAATGAACAACCAGCAGCAGGGCAACCGCCTGCAGCTCAACTTTGGCTTTGGTGGTGGGGGTGACCGCAACAACCAGTATGCCCAGGAGCAAGGTCGTGCCTTTCCCACCACGCCGTCAACATTCCCGCAGCCTGTGTACCCGAACCAGGCTGGCCAGCAGGAAGTCTGGGGCGCGCAGCAGCAGCAGATGGGTGGCAATGGGTACGGAGGCTACTTCCAGAACCCCTACCAGCAGGCCCAATACCAGGGGCAACAGGGCAACCTCCAGGCCCCAGGCTCAGCCCGCGGCTTTGACCAGAGTCCCAACGGTTTAGCCCAGCAGCTTTCACAGCAGCATCTTGGAAGTGGCAGCAACCGCTCTGGAAGCCCCTACGGTCGCCAGCCCTCGCCAAGCCAGCAGCGTCCTCGGACTGCTGACAACCGCTCATATGGGTACGGAGGCTACGGAGGCGGCTCTGCACCTCGTCAGCCATCGCAATCGTTGTACGAGGAAGAGGCGCCGGCCAGAAACCCCGAGAAGTACTCTAGCAATGTCGCCCAGCAGGCCACCATGTCGAAGGGTCTGATCAATACCTTCTTCAAGGATAGCGTACAGCGAGCACGCGACCGCAATCAGAGGTACGATACATGACATTGTTGGGTGTTGCATCATTGACACAAAGACAGAGCATTGGAACTTGAGTCTATCATGAAAGAACCTTCCATCTCCGACAACCGTAAAGCCCAGAAGGAGAATAGCATGCGCAATGCTGAGATCCAATACCTCCGATTCCTGCGAACAAAGGAGAAGCCTGACAACTTCTCGACACTCAAGGTTATTGGCAAGGGTGCCTTCGGGGAGGTCAAACTTGTTCAGCGCAAGAACGACGGCAAGATCTATGCGCTCAAGTCGCTGGTCAAGCAGGAAATGGTACGAACAGGATCAAACGTGCGAGCTTTGGGAACCCCAGTCTAACACTACGCAGTTTAAGAAAGACCAACTCGCCCACGTACGATCCGAACGTGACATCCTCGCCGAATCGGACAGCCCTTGGGTTGTCAAGCTGCACACCACATTCCAGGACAATACTTTCCTTTACATGCTCATGGAGTTCTTGCCTGGTGGTGATCTGATGACCATGCTCATCAAGTACGAGATTTTCACAGAGGACATCACAAGATTCTATATGGCAGAGATCGTTCTCGCTATTGAGGCCGTTCACAAGCTCGGTTTCATCCATCGGTATGTGTCATTGCAACGGCAATTCAAATGCACTTACTCATACCATTTAGTGATATTAAGCCCGACAACATCCTTCTGGACCGCGGTGGTCACATCAAGCTGACAGATTTCGGTCTGTCGACAGGTTTCCACAAGGAGCACGATGCCGGTTACTACAAGAAGCTGCTCGCTGGCGGCGCGCACAAGTCGAATCGCGACAACCGCAACTCAATGAACATGGACCAGATCCAATTGACAGTCAGCAACCGCACACAAATCAACACATGGAGGAAATCTCGTCGTCAGCTTGCCTACTCCACTGTCGGTACCCCCGACTACATCGCGCCAGAAATCTTCAGCGGCCAAGGATACGACTTTGGCTGCGATTGGTGGTCCGTTGGTACCATCATGTTTGAGTGCCTGATTGGCTGGCCTCCATTCTGCGCCGAGGAGCCCCATGATACCTACCGCAAGATCGTGGATTGGCCACGCAACTTGCACTTCCCACCAGACCAGCAACTCGGTGCGGAGGCAGAGGACTTCGTTAGGCGGTGAGTACTCCTTGTATTGTCATGACTGACTCGTGTACTAACGCACCATCTTAGCCTGATCTGCGACGCTGACCACCGTCTCGGCCGCATTGGCGGAGCGAGCGAGATCAAGCAGCATCCCTTCTTCCGCGGCGTCTCATGGGATGGCCTGCGACGCATCCGTGCACCGTTCGAGCCCAAGCTGCAGTCTAATGTTGACACACAGTACTTCCCTATTGATGAGATTGACCAGAACGACAACAGCGCTGCCTACAGGGCACAGGCTGCGCAGTCTGGAGAGGACGAGTACGCCACCAGCCTTCCCTTCATTGGCTACACATACAAGCGTTTCGATGCTTTCCGAGGTGCATAGAGTGCTCGTCGACTGGTTGCGGCGATACATAGCACAATTGCATGTCGTTTTTGCAGGCTTTGGCATCGTATACAAGCATCGCCTAGGCGTTGGGCCTCGTTTCTCTTGGACTCATATCTTACGTTGTCGTTGTGCACATCATTAGGAGTATGGGGAGACAGCTGTATTGGAATCATGTGGGCGGCTTACGGTGTCACGAATGGACATAAGCTGCAGTGGGTGGGACCATCCTTGAAGTGCCCGGAATCGGCACTTCAGGCGCAGGTAATTTTCGAGAGGCATCAGACTAGCTATTGGGACGGAGGAGTTCGGAGAAGAATCAAACAATGTGAAACTGCACCCTGCGATTGTCAAGCTTTTATGGTGTTCTTGAAATCTTCGTTCATCCCGACCAGCGCCGCCTGCACTGCTCGTGCAAAACTGGTCTTCACCCACATGCAGTGTAAATGCAAATCTTTCCCAAATCGCCAGTAACTCCATGCTCGCGCGCGAGACTCAGACCCACCAATGTTCCCCTTCGATTTCCCGCTGCGCTACCTCTCGTGCAAGAGTCTTGCCTCAGATCGTCGTAGTCATGATAAAAAGACCGCACTCATCGTGCCTCGAATTGAACCATGCTGCGCAAAAGTTAGCATCTAGCGTTCAGACACACAGTCCTCTCCAATTCATTCCAGCCACAAATTCCCTCCTCTCCCGTTCTTCTGCTCCTGTCTCTCTAGTACCTCATCCTGCAACAGGCCTCCTCGCACCCTTCGAACCGAATGGAAAAGCACTCACCGGTTCGTTCTCTGCTTGTACAGAACACGGTGACCACACTGTCTGCAGCGAATGGGCTCGCCGCGCTTGAGAGGAACGTCCTGGTCGCAGTCGCCGCACTTGTAGTGGACTGTGCGGGCATTGAGGTCGACCTGCTGTTGCGCCTCGGAGGTGTTGGCGTTGTAGCCGCCGTACTGTTGTGTGGACATTTTGGTCTTCGAGATAAGGTCGCGGGTGTGTGTTGCGTGCGGTCAAGTAGCTTAGGCGGGTAGAAGCGGTGGTGCGTGGTCGTTGGCGTGAGTTCGAGATGTCGAGAAATGTTCGTGGAAGGCGCGAGGCGTGAGCACGTGCCTTATCGATTAAGGACATGGATGAGCGCGAGGCGCGCTTTCACATGGCGCTTAGGTCAGGTGGAGCTAGCTAAGGGTCCTGTTGCAGCGGAATGCTCAGCGTAGCACCTTGATTTTGAGCTGTTCGAATCTTCGAACGCGTTGTCCCACTCTTACCTCTGCGGACGTCATTGTGTTCAGCATTGTGTTCAGCTGGAAGGCGCCCTGGCATGGCTTGACTTTCGGCAAGCTGTCAGTCTCAGATCGCAGTCGCAACCCCGAAACCTCAACGTCGCAGAACCTCGCGGACCAGTCCATGACGTGCCTCCCTCGCTCCTATACGATTGCCGCGCGGGCAAATAGATCACCATGTTCTCCAACGCCCTGAAATCGTTCCAATCGAACGTCTCAGGCAACATCTACGCCAACTACACCGTCGAGCCCAAGCCGTCATCTTACTCCGGGCCGTGGAAGATATACGATGCGAAGAAGAAGTCGACAGGAAAGGCCGTCTCGGTCTTCGTCTTCGACAAGAAGAGTCTAGAGCCTCCGGGTGGTGCTGGGCTCGGTGGTCGTTCAGGCGCATCGCAGCTGAAGCGCGCACACGAGGAGGTGGTAGAGAGGTTGAAGAAGGAGGCTAGCTCGCTGGCACGATTGCGGCACCCCAGCGTCCTCGAGCTGGCTGAGCCAATTGAGGAGACGCGCGGCGGAGGGTTGATGTATGCAACGGAGCCAGTGACTGCATCCCTTGCTGGCTTGCTGCTGGAAAAGGACGAGCAAGAGAAGGCTGGAGGCGTGGGCGGTCGTCGTAGTCGCTATGTCATCGAGGAGTCTGACGGTCAGAAGCGCCGACGAGAGCTCGAGATCGACGAGCTGGAGATACAGAAGGGATTACTGCAGATCAGCAAAGGACTGGAGTTCTTGCACGAAAGTGCTGGCTTGGTCCATGCCAATTTGACGCCGGAGGCTATCTTCGTCAACGCTAAAGTAGGCAATACCAATTCGTTGTTTCAACATCTCTTGCTGATGAGTGTGACAGTCAGATTGGAAGATCTCAGGTCTTGGGTTCTCAACTCCTCCGGAGAACTCCACAAAGCCAACCTCCGTGACGCCCATATCCCTTTCCGAAGTCCTGAACTACGACGCTCGACTGCCCAAATACGTTCAGCTCAACATCGATTACACATCGCCTGACTTCATCATGGATGGCAATGTAACGCCAGCTGCTGACATGTTCAATCTTGGTCTTTTAATCATTGCTCTCTACAATTCGCCGCATCGAAGTCCTCTTGAGTTCAATGGCAGCACATCGTCCTACAAGCGCGCATTCTCTTCATCGTCGTCAGTACCGAACAAGAACAACAACTTCATGAGCTCGCAACCGCTGCCTCGAGATGTCGCAAATGGAGTGCTAGATCGACTCATCACAAGGAGACCAGCACAGCGATTGGACGCGAAGGAATTCCAGCAGGCACAGTACTTTGACAACATCCTCGTCTCAACAATACGGTTCCTTGACTCCCTACCTGCAAAGACGCCAAATGAGAAGTCACAATTCATGCGTGGGCTGCCACGGATTTTGAACCAGTTCCCAAAGTCGGTTCTTGAGAAGAAGATCCTGCCAGCGTTACTCGACGAGATGAAAGATCGCGAGCTGCTGACGTTGATCTTGCAGAACGTATTCAAGATCATCACCATGCTCCCATCAGGCAAACGGGCGTTTACCGAGAAGGTCATACCGAAGCTACGTCAGACCTTCTTGAACGGCTCTGCTGCGCCAGCTACTGCAAAGGGCGCGGCCCCAGAGCGTGATAGCTTGAAGGAAGCGGGTCTGATGGTACTACTCGAGAACATTCAAGTGGCAGCAGACAATACAGGCGGGAAGGAGTTCAAGGACGATATCCTGCCTGTCATCAACTACGCTCTGGAGTCGCCGACGCACTCGCTGGTCGATGCTGCACTGCGAACACTTCCCGTTGTACTACCCATCCTCGACTTCTCGACAACGAAGAACGAGCTGTTCCCAGTCATTGCGAGCATCTTTGCGAAGACCAGCAGTATGGGTATCAAGATCCGGGGTTTGGAGGCCTTGAGGACTCTATGTGGTGGTGGCAACGATGAACAGAACGACTATCAGGGCGACGGCCTTACTGGCATAGTCGAGGCCCCCAAAGCGAAGAGCTCGAATGTGTCCATCTTGGACAAGTACACCATACAGGAGAAGGTCGTACCGTTGCTTCGCGGCATCAAGACGAAGGAGCCGGCGGTCATGGTAAGTTATAGGTCACAGCAGATAAGGCTCTCGACTAACGATTAAATGTAGATGGCCGCCCACGAGGTCTTCAAGGCCATCGCACCACAGGTCGATAGCGACTTCCTAGCTATGGACATCCTTCCAATCTTGTGGCAATTTAGTCTGGGTCCCTTGCTCAATCTCCCGCAATTCCAGGCCTACATGACGTTGATCAAATCCACCTCGTCACGCATCGAGCAGGAGCAGACAAGAAAGCTGCAAGAGCTTGGCGCCAACAGCACGACTGCGACCACCCGTAACGAGTTTATGAGCTTTGGTGGCCCGCCTGCATCCAACGGTTTCGACACAACGAATGGCGGTGACGACACAAACTTCGAAGCTTTGGTGCGAGGCAATGCGGGCGCAACAGGCGGTTCAGACATGCTTGGAGGCGATCCGTGGGCGAATGCCTCAGCGAGTGTTTCCGCCTCTTCATCTATCGTTCTGCCCTCACGACCTGCGAACAGATCTAACAACGCCTCGCCTGCTCCCGCAACATTCTCATGGTCAACACCGCCTGTCTCCCCGCCACCACCGAAGAATGTGCCTGCACCACAGGGCAACAGCACCTTCTCATCCCTCAACTCCTCCTTCCCAGCCATGAGCCCTGCGAATCCAGGTATTGGCAGTCCCACCTTCTCACAACAGCAGAGTAGGCCCACAATGGGCATGAACAGCATGATGTCGCAACCGACAACGACATCTTCGTACACTGCACCGAGCTCAGGCGGCGTCGATTGGAGCAAAGCCAATACGTCTTCTGCATCAACATGGGGCGGCTCTTCAATGAACAATAACATGTCCAGTGGTCTCTCGAATTTCTCAGCCATAACGCCTTCTGCACCCCAGGCTCAGCCTCAACGTCAAGCGGCTGCCAGTCCTTACTCGGCCTTCAGCATTGCACCGCCGCCTGCAAAGTCTATGAACACTGGAACGTTTAGCATTGCACCACCGCCAGCTTTAGGGCAAAGTAGGAGTTCGAGTGCGAGTGGAGGGCTGAGCATGAATAGCATGACGGGTGGGAGTATGAACAGCATGGCTGTGTTGAGAGCGCAGACACAGAGCCAGCAGGGCCAAAGGCCGGCTCAGAATCAGACGACTCCGAATTGGCAGAATGGTGACAGTTTAATCTAGATCACAGTGAATACCAATTCCCAGCAGTATCAAGTCGATGTATAAGCTCCATGTGTCTATTTGAATTTATTACGTCTGCTGCTTGTGCATTGATGTGATACAGCCTCCAACTCGAGCCTGTTCGGTGCGTCGACCTTACCAAGGCAAATCGTGGGGATTGTTGTTCAGGCCACCAACACATCATGCGTCCAGAGTCCACGGGTCACACGTTGAAGCGCAACCTTTAACCTTTCAGATACGACATCACCCGCGCTATGGACGGCACAACGGATCTGCAATGCGGCCAATCACTCGCGTGAGATATCCCGTCAGATCAGTGCAGCATCGCCCATGGTTGCGTGGACCCTTTGCTGGGTATATCCGAGACTGCTTCCCACGATCAGGAGACGAAGGCTCAAAAGGCCTCTGGACAAGCAAAACTGCAAGCAAAGGGGATGCGCTTACACCACATTGGCAGAAGCTTGGTGTCGCAATCCGAGTGGTGGGATTGCGTGCGAGAGGAACAGCCGAGCGGGGCCCACTTCCTTGTGTGCTTGGCTCTGATGCTTGCGTGCAGGCTTAGGTGCGCTTGTGGCGCTCAACGTCATAGCGCAAACAACCACGCTTTCACGGTTCAGATACGCGCGGTGAGCGGGTGGCAACCAAGAGTGACGGGAGTGCCTGGAATCGCCGGCTCACGATGCAACGGAGGCCAGATGGAGGCCAGACGATGCTGGTGTTGTTGTGGGTCGATAGAGTCGATGTGACGATACGGAAACTCCACATCGAGCTCGAACCTGTTGCACGAAAGACGGCAATAGAATCTTATGCGGCATGCTAAGCCCCAATGCGTGCTGGCCAGTCAGGAACTTTTGGTCTACGTCACGCCAGTCAGCCGTTGCGGCATGGGAAAGGCTGAGATCGCTGCCGTACGAAGCGCTATCCGCGCGTCAGCCGAGATTCGAGAGGGCTACGAAAACTCGGACAGGTAGATGGGTTTTCGAATCATGGGCGATATTGAGCGATATAGCAAGTGTTCTGGCGAGTCGTGGTGTAATTGCACGGGCTGGACGTTTGCGCTGTGGAACGTTTGATAGGTCGCTTGTATAGCAGGCACCTCGATATCTGGACGAGTTTCCACTAAACCCTGCTCTTGCTTGCACAATCCCAGGGTTCTTGCTTCCGGCCACAGCGACTTTCACCCCGCAGGATTCTTCTAGCGGCGCTAGTATCGTTCGTTCGCGCCTCAGCATCATCTCTAGCCACCGACGCTCCAATCGCGTGCCCCACCCTCTATTTAACTATCACCGCTCTCACTCTCTCAACTTCCGTCTGTCTTCACCCACACCCGTTCGCCTTCTCCAAATCGCAAATTTCACGCAGCCGAGACCGTCTCGCCTGCGCCTTTCCTGCAGAACTTGCACAGTCAACCAAAAAGCAAGTGGTTAATGCTACCGGAAACGAACGTTCACCGTCGTTTTAGTTATACTCCCTACAAAAGGACGCTCCGCTGTTTGAAATGGCGTTAGGACTGTTCAAGAAGGCCAGTACGGCCGACAGCACCTCCTCCACCGACGAGAAGGTTCACTCCAAGGACGCCAGCCATGATCCCGCAAACATCGGCGCTGGAACCGATAGGCTCCAGGATCCTGGTGCGAACCGCGACCCTGAGAAGGGAGTTGACAGCGACACCGAGAGCAGCATCATTGGCAAGCAGGTGGCTATGGAAGCTGAGAATGCTATTAAGTACAGGACTTGCTCATGGCAGAAAACTGCCGCTCTGCTCTTTTCGGAGTACATCTGTCTGGCCATCATGTCCTTCCCCTGGTCCTACTCGATCCTTGGTCTTGTACCAGGTGTGATTCTGACTGTGGTCATCGCCGCCTTAGTCTTGTACACGTCCTTGACCACATGGTAAGCTCGGCAATTAAAGGCCTTACACAAATAATCGCTGATCAAGCCCAGGCACTTCTGCATGCGCCACCCCGAGATTCGCGATGTGTGCGATCTTGGCCAGATGATCTTTTGGAACAAGAAGTGGGCTTTCTACTTCACCGCGGTCATGTTCATTCTGAACAACACCTTCATCATGGGTCTGCACTGTCTTGTTGGCGCCAAGTGGTGGAACACCATTACTGGTCACGAGCTTTGCACCATTGGCTTCGCTGCCATCACCGCGATCATCTCGTTTATCGCCTCTCTCCCAAGGACGTTTTCTACCCTGGCCAAGATCGCCACATTCTCCGCTCTGTTTACCTTCATCTCTGTCTTGTTGGCCGCCATCTTCTCCGGCATTGGTCAGAAGCCCACGGGCTACCCTGAAATGGGCGACCTTGAGGTCTACGCAGTTGCGCCGAAGGGCACAACTTTTGTTGCTGGCATGAACGCGTTCATGAACATCAGCTACACCTTCATCGGCCAAATTACGCTCCCCAGTTTCATCGCCGAAATGAAGAACCCTAAGGACTTTCCGAAGGCTCTCTGGTGTGTCACTATTGCAGAGATCATCGTGTTCAGCTGCGTTGGTGGCGTTGTCTACGCGTACACCGGAACACAATACATGACCTCGCCCGCATTCG
This sequence comes from Didymella keratinophila, assembly GCA_011058865.1. Classification (NCBI taxonomy): domain Eukaryota; kingdom Fungi; phylum Ascomycota; class Dothideomycetes; order Pleosporales; family Didymellaceae; genus Didymella; species Didymella keratinophila. Next base: position 51,302 of record SWKW01000178.1, read on the forward strand.
GCTCGATCGCAAACGAGGTGCATAAGAAGGTCGCATTCACTTTCATGGTACCGACCATCATCTTTCTGGGTGTTCTGTACGCCTCGGTATCTGCGCGCTTCATCTTCTTCCGCATATTCGGCAACACGCGCCATATGGGCAACCACACGATCGTTGGTTGGATTTCGTGGGCTGGTATCCTCGCCGTTCTCTGGGTGCTTGCCTTCATCATCGCAGAGGTCATTCCGTTCTTCTCGGATTTGCTTTCGCTGATGAGCTCGCTCTTTGACTCCTTCTTCGGTTTCATCTTTTGGGGTGTTGCATACTTCCGCATGAGGAAGGAGGACCATGGCTCTAGATTCTATGCTGTACGCGGCATTCGAGGATGGGCAGGATTTATCTTTAACGTTGCCTTATGCTGTATCGGTCTGCTCTTCCTGACCGCCGGTACGTACGCCACTGTTCAGTCCATCATCGACGGCTACAAGATGGCGTCTTTCGGAGGTCCGTTCAGCTGTGCGGATAACGGTCTCTAGAGGGATGTGTGACGACTGCTTTGATTCTTTCCTTTGTTTCTGGGATGTGATCCCTACGATCTTTGACGGGCATACAACGGCTTGCAATACACGGCGCAAACGGGCACAAGATTGGATACCAGGGAAGGAAAAGCGCATGTAATATAACGACTAATAAATGAACGACAATGAGTCGGTAACAGATTCCGTCGTGATGATCCTGTTTATTTCCACGTCGAATGCACGTTGCAACTGCCGTTGTAAAGCGTGGTTCCTTCTCTCGGCTTCGGTAAAGCTCGAAGCTATGACGTTTTCGCGTAAAGGCACATGTTAAACAAGCTGTCAACATTCCACAAGCCTTCTCGACTCACTAATCCCGCACTGTCAAAGCATTAACGACCTCCCTCTGCATCAAGTTTTGATTTACTGCCGCCATCATGTTCGACAACATTGACTTCACTCAACCTTCATTGTGGGGTATGTCCCCGCATCCTCAGCAGCTACGCCTTCGCAAGACTGACAGTAAACAGTGTCCGCCGCGAGCATTGCATTTAACCCTACATTCTGGAAGTAAGTTAACCACCGAAAACCTACGCGACGTGCCCTAGCTGACCTCACAATCAGCATTGCTGCGCAATCAGGTACGATTCCACTGTGCAGCACTACTCATTCCTGAACAACCCCTTCTGCAAACCAAGAGTAGCCGAACACACGTCTGATCCGCGCAGAGTACCACAACAAGGTTATCACCAAGCTATTCGGCGGCAATAGTCGGTATGGATGCTATGCGCTCGCCGTGACCATCTTCTCGCTTGGCATCTTCAGAGACTACCTGTACGTTTTTTCCAACCACTTCCCACAGAGGGTACAGTACTGACACACATCTCTCAGCTATAACGAAGCCCTCGCCGCTCAGCCCACCTCGTCCCTCCTTCAGAACCCGCTCGTCAAATACTCCGCAATCCCTCTCTTTCTCACCGGCAACACCCTCGTCCTGACCTCGATGTGGGCACTTGGCGTGACAGGCACATACCTTGGCGACTATTTTGGCATCCTGATGGACGCGCCGGTTACCTCATTCCCGTTCAACGTCTCGGACGCGCCGATGTACCACGGCTCGACGCTCAGCTTCCTCGCAACCGCGCTGTGGTACGGCAAGCCAGCTGGTCTGTTGTTGACTGGTGTTGTGGCTGTTGCGTACAGTATTGCCAGGCAGTTCGAGGACCCCTTCACAGGCATGATCTACCAGAAGAGGGACGAGGAGCGCGCCAAGGGCAAGAAGGGCTTGTAAGCTCTTCATGGCCTATGGCTCCTTCGACAAAGCGGTTGGCAGCTATGCTGGTTGCGCGGTCGAGGGCAGAAGGCTTGACAAACAACACGAGGTACCGCCTAACTCTCCTCAGAGTGCAGACGTACCAGCAGAAGATGACGCGAGATGAAGCAGGGAAGTTCAACACGGCAGCTCAGCACAGCAGCGGTGTTCGACGGCGACGCAGTCGGGGTTCAACAGCCTGCAGCAAAAGTAGATACAACATTGAGTACATATTGACACGTTTGAGACAGCCTCAGCCCAAAGCGACAACTCCCATAGCGACAACCCTCTCTTTTGTACATCCTAGGTAAGGACTTCGAGTGCACATCGTTCTTTCCTATTACACGTCGGTCACCATGAGCCTTCTTCTGCACCTGAGCATTCAGTGCGTCCAGTACGGCAGAACTCTATCTAGATGAGCGTACAATGTTCCATTCTCGAGATTTCTCTACGAAGCTGTCAGCATTTCTGGCTCTAGGCAGCAGCCAATGCGTAATTGCAATATAATCACATCATCGTAGTTTTTCAAGTACACTTGATCGTTTAACATATTCAATTATAGAGTCTTTTGCGTTAACAAGAATCGCTCTGGCGCCAATGTGATCATGCTACAACCTCAGCCCGTCTCGACAGATGACAACAAGTGCTCCGCCAATGACACGCCAATCTACGTAGCGATGATGCTCCAAGCAAGAAACAAAGGTTGACAAGATTCGACGTTTCAGCAGTGCTGAGCTAATTGTACAACTCTAGCGTTCTGGTAGCGTCGGAGCCTGGGAAGCCTACTCCTCGGCCTCGAGAGGAGCCTCCTCATCGTACTCCTCCTCAGCATCGGAGACAGAGGCCTCCTGGTACTGCTGGTACTCGGAAACCAAATCGTTCATGTTGGACTCAGCCTCAGTGAACTCCATCTCGTCCATACCCTCACCAGTGTACCAATGCAAGAAAGCCTTGCGCCTGAACATGGCAGTGAACTGGTCACCGACACGCTTGAAGAGCTCCTGGATGGAGGTCGAGTTACCGACAAAGGTGGAGGACATCTTGAGGCCGCGAGGAGGAACGGAGCAGAGAGCGGTCTGGACGTTGTTGGGGATCCACTCAACGAAGTAGGAGGAGTTCTTGTTCTGGACGTTACGCATCTGGTCCTCGACCTCCTTCATGGAAACCTTACCGCGGAAGTAGGCGGAGCAAGTCAGGTAGCGACCGTTGCGGAAGTCAGAAGCAGCCATCATGTTCTTAGGGTCGAACATCTGCTGGGTGAGCTCGGGAACGGTGACGGCGCGGAAGGAGTGGGCGCCACGGCTGGTCAGAGGAGCAAAACCGACCATGAAGAAATGGAGACGGGGGAAGGGAACCATGTTGACGGCCAACTTCCTGAGGTCAGAGTTCAGCTGACCAGGGAAACGCAGGCAGGTGGTGACACCCGACATGACGGCGGAGACGAGGTGGTTCAGGTCACCGTAGGAGGGGTTGTTGAGCTTGAGAGTCCTCATGCAGATGTCGTAGAGGGCCTCGTTGTCGATACAGAAGGTCTCGTCGGAGTTCTCGACAAGCTGGTGGATGGAGAGGGTGGCATTGTAGGGCTCGACAACGGTGTCGGAGACCTTGGGGGAGGGCACAACGGAGAAAGTGGCCATCATGCGGTCGGGGAACTCCTCACGGATCTTGGAGATCAGGAGGGTACCCATACCGGCACCGGTACCACCACCGAGGGAGTGAGTGATCTGGAAACCCTGGAGGCAGTCGCAGCCCTCAGCCTCGCGGCGGACGACGTCGAGGACCTGGTCGACAAGCTCGGCACCCTCAGTGTAGTGACCCTTCGCCCAGTTGTTACCAGCACCAGACTGGCCGAAGACGAAGTTGTCGGGACGGAAGAGCTGACCGAAGGGGCCAGCGCGGACAGCGTCCATTGTGCCGGGCTCCAAATCGACGAGGACGGCACGGGGAACGAACTTGTTGCCGGAGGCCTAGAAGCGGTCAGCACTCGCAGTCCGTCCAAGGAAAGCGTGTCATTTCTAGTACCTCGTTGAAGTAGACGTTCATCCGCTCGAGCTGGAGGTCCGAGGTGCCATTGTAGACACCGGAGCCGTCGAGGCCATGCTCGCCGGAGATGGTCTGCCAGAAGGCGGCACCGATTTGGTTACCCTGTCAATTGTGAGCTGCCGCCGACATGAGAAGATAGTAGTGGTGTACTTACGCACTGACCGGTCTGGAGGTGAACCTGTTGCGCGAAGAGCAGACGTTAGCGGGTGTTCCATCCAATGTTGTGCTGCCTCCAGGGGAACGCGGGGTTTTGTTGACGCTCAGGAGGCGCGCCAAAACCGCGACCTGGGGCGGGGAGACGTACAATCTCACGCATGTTGGCGATTTGTGTGGGCAATGGGAGCTACTGAAGCTGAGGATGCGAGAAGCTGGGTAGAGGCTGGCGGTGGTGCGGGTGGAGAGCGAGGAGGGAGCAGAAGAGCGGTCAATCCTAGAAGTTGTTGTCGGTTAGCCTTAGCGTGGGTCTGTGCCTGCTAGCGTGTTTACAGCGCGAAGGCAACCGCAAAACAGCACCACAACGTTACGAGGGAGGAGAAGGTGGGGTCAGAAGTCGAGGATGCGTGATTTCGAGTATATGGGTGCATTCGGACCATGCTGTTGCATGTAAGCAGGTCGTGTCAATCGCAGTAGTGCAGTTGCAGGCGCGCTTCCCTAGTTCTGACGGTAGCTAGGAGTTCGTTCCTGCTGAGCTGCCCCACAGTAGCTTCCTCTTGCACACCTGTGAGCGGCGTGACACCACGGCCACGAAGCAACTGTCCATACACGATTGTGATCGCCAATGCAGACTTCTACGATGCCTTCTTCGCGGTCCCGTTCGCAGGGTGTTGCGCCTTCACCACCTCGGGCATTGTGAACCAGTTTGGCCAGTACAGTTCGTACTCATCATGCCTGTAGTTCAGACAGTGGCGAAGCCATATTCCCCACACGATGTAGAAGTATGCTCCAGTGCCTGTCATGAGGTGCCTGCGACGGTCAGTCTTGATGAGCTACAAATTGCGTCAGAGCATGCTTACCACCAGCCATGTCCCTCCAGCACGAAGCCCCAGGGCATCCCGATCTCGTGTCTCCATTTCCTCAGCTTTGAGCAATGTTCGTTGTCGAGATGCCACAAGAGGAATCCACCGAGGAAGATACTCAGGCCCGAGGCGATCATCTTCCACATTACGCGCAAGATCTCTTTATCTCTCTGGTCCTCTCGTCGTCGAACAGCCTCCTCAGCTCGATCAGGTCGTGGGTTCAATGCCTTCCTCTCTTCTGACTTGAACCGCGGCCGGATAGCGACCTCCATCATGTACATGGCGCGGAACAACACAGTCGCTGTCAACAACGCATACACGTTCTGGTGGAAAGCCGGGTCTTGGATGTGGTGATAGTAGAGGGTGACGAACAAGGCCAAGGAGACCAGGCCTATCGCGAGGGTAGTCGAGTACCTTAGGGACTCGCCATATGAAAATGTCGCGAAGCACATCAGGCATGTCGTATAGATCATAGACAGCTCATCGACCAATTGCATAGGGTATTTCAGCGTTGCGTGAAAGAGGAAGCTCCCGGTTCCAACAAGAACGTAGCCTATGAAAGCAACCAAGAAGACTGTATCGTGGTCATGCTTCAAGCAGTTCCGTATGCCCTTGCTAGCAAGGTACATGAACAGCAGGTTGGTGAGCGTGTTGATGATTTCTGCAGCGTATGACGTGACAACATAATTCTGCACAACGTCAGCAGCGTTCGATCCTCACATCGAACTGTAGTCACCTCTTCACACCAGTCAAGTGTCGATGTTACCGGACTCCAGTAGCCGTCCTGCTCTGGGGGGTATGGAAGGTTTGGGAGCCAAGACATCAACGCGGCCATGTTGTGGCAGTGTGTAGGTCGCGGAAGTAGGCTTTGCTATAATGTTTGAGGCTTGTGAGCCCTACAAATCCTGCTTGCTAGGCCGGACGTCTCGGATGTCGGATTGCTGAGCCTGCCGTTGGCCAAAGGTCACCATGCTTAATCGATAGGCTAGTAGCGAAGTAGCGAAACAAGCCACGAGCGGCAGTTGAGTTCAGACACTGAAGAATTTGTAAGCCTTGCGAAGTAGTGTCAGTCCGATGTGAACCTGACAAACTGTAACAAGACGATGGCAAGGTTGTGAAGAAAGAGTTGTTTGCGTTGCTCGTGGCTAGTGGCGCCTACCAATCATGGAAATGACAGGGATGCCGAACCGAGAAGCTTGACCCTTGCACGGGCGTTGCCTCCAGTACGCCCACTCACCATCGACAAGTTCCAAATCAAGCAAAGAAGTCAAGATGTCGGGTCAAAATGAAGCGCTGCAGAAGGTACGTATTCGCAAAATTCTGGTGAGCCAGCGAAGGCTGATCGTTGCAGATGCTGCAGGAGATTAGCCAGAAAAAGGCTTTCGCCGAGCAGCAACTCCTGATCGTTCGTCAACAGAAGGCGGCGCGTACACGGGAGGGCCGCATGTTGGAGTTGACCTCTGCTGAGGTTTCTTCGTTGCCTTCAGAGACGAAGGTTTACGAGGGTGTTGGAAAGATGTACGTTCGCACAAGTCGAAGTCACCGCTGGACAACCCCGCTTCGACATTATGGATTAAGTCTAATCGCTGCAGGTTCGTTTGCACGCCAATCCCGGATGTGCAGAAACGTCTTGAGGAAGAAGAGAAGGCAAGAAAGGCTGAAATGACAAACTTGGCCAAGAAAGAGGACTACCTGGAGATGACCTACAAGAACAGCAGTAACGCGATCGAAGAGGCCCTCAAGAGACAGGGCTGAAGCATAGTCATTCAGACAGAAGAACAGGAATGTTGATGTTGAAATTCCTAGAGAAGAGAAGGGCGACATGTGCAATGGAGCGGTTGGGATTTTGAGCCCTAAATCCGCGACATCACTACCCCCTGTCAGCCCAGCTACGACATCGGAGGCGGCTTGCATCACCAAGAACGCGAGGCACCTGAGATGAATCAACAGTACATGTCGCCCACAGCAGAGCCAAAACGCGACTAAGTATGCCAAAATGAATGTATTCATAGGTCTACGAAGGACCTGCTTTATCACAAGAGCCCATATGACGATCATGTACAAGCACTATCAAACGTCCACTGCTGCGCTGTGATGACGGCTACTAGTGAACAAGAAACGATTTTGTATTCTTTGGAGGTCCAGCTCGTCACCTTAATCTTACCAACATACTCTCGACACCCTCGATTGACTTCCTCACTTCTTCTCCTGCCCTGGCAACATATGCTCCATCAATCACACGGTGATCTGCGCTCCAACTAAACACACACTCTTCTCTCTTCACCAACTCTCCGTTCTCCCCAAAAGCAGGTACGATCTTGGCTCGGCCGATGCCGAGGATGCCCACTTGAGGGGTGACAATGACGGGCGCGACGGCCGAGCCACCAATACTTCCAATATTGCTCAAGGTAAATGTTGCGCCTGACAGATCCGCAGATGTGAGTTTTGCGGCGCGAGCGAGATCAGCAAGACGTGTGATCTCCTGAGCCAGCGAACCGATGCTGTGGTTCTGAACATTCTTAATGACGGGCACCAGTAGACCAGATGGCGAGTCCACCGCTACACCGATATTGTGACCACCCTTGATCAGCAGCTGGGGCTTAGCTGGGTTTGTTGTAGTGTCGAGGTGTGCATTAAGAAGAGGAAACTGTTGCAAAGCCAATGATACCGCCTTGATAATGATCGGTAGTGGTGTGATCCGCTCGGATTTCTCACGGTTGACGTTATACTTCTTGCGTAGTTGCGTCAGGGAACTGAAGTCGATGCTGTCGGTGAAGAGGAAGTGAGGTATGGACAGCGACTTGGTCATCTGCTTGTACATGCCTGACTGGACCGGTGTCAGGGTATGAATCCGGTCTTCGACTTGTTGCGAGGATGCTGCCGCCAATGTTGCCGGAGTTGACGTGGACCTTGATGCCTCCTTTGCCGCCTGTGCGTGTTTCTGGACGTCCTCCTTGAGAACGCGTCCCTCCTTCCCAGTTCCCTCGATGTCTTCAATGCTCAGCTTCAGGTCCTTCAGCATGCCTCGGACCGCTGGAGTTGCTAGTGATGCATGTTTTCCTAGCTGCCGTTGCGGCTGCGGCTGCTCGGTCGAAGGCTCGGGTGGTAGGGATGTAGATTGTGCGGACGAAGCTACGTCTTCTGCTACAGCCTTTGTATCGTTTCTTCCAACTTCCAACTCCTGCTCTTGCGGTCGCGCGGCCTTAGGGGCTTCTTCAGCAGCCTCTCTGCCGGAGTTTCCGTTTAGTAACGCCTCGTCGGCCGCCGAGACTTCGCTTTGGATGTCTATGTCGACGAGCGGCTACGATAATTAGTCAATCGCCCTGGCTTTACTCGTGAATGACATACCTTTCCGACCTTAGCCATATCGTCCGGCTCATAGTACAGCTTCTTGATGACACCATCGAATCGAGACGTGATCTAAGCACATTAGTATGCGTAGTTTTGTGGTTCTGAGTGCCACATACCTCTACTGAAGCTTTGTCTGATTGCACCTCGCAGATTGGATCAAACTGTTCCACCCGCGCGCCTGGTTTTACAAACCATTGTATAACCTGACATTCGGTGATACCTGGTAGAGATGTGAGCTCAGTTCTTTTAGTATACATTGCAAGACATACCTTCTCCAATATCTGCCAAAAGGTATGGCTTTACCGCCAATCGTGCTTGGGAGCTACGAAACCCCCTCCTTTGCCCTTGTCCCCATCGCGTTGTGTAAGCCGCGATTGGTGCTCTCTGTGCAGCGCTGGAATGGGACAGCAAGCGGGGAGCTTCTCTGCAAGCGAAAGACTTCATGGTGGGCGAGGAGTGTGTAGTATTTTCGTCTGCAGAAGGATCATAATAAAAGTACTGTGGCCGCCGCGGTACCAGAGGTCTTGGGTGAAATGTTAAGCCGACACGCTCTAAAGCCGAGATGAAGCGCAAGGGAAGCGGCCGCCTCGGTCTGACATCAGGAAGGTACGCGGGGACTAGCGCCGCGCTAAAATGCGGGTTAGTTAGCAGCTTGTGCCGGCGCTCGGCAGCAACGACTCTGCAGTTCTCAAGCGGCACCCAAGGCGGAAGATGATCAATAGGCTCACGGGATGGTGTTGAGGGACCAGTGAAGTTTGATTTGTCAAGAACCGGTAGAGCCTTTGACTGTTCTCTCCCAATCTCGACACAAAGATTTGTAGCTCACTATCTGCACCTTCGGATCTCTCACCCAAGTACCATCTCGACCCTCCCTGCTATCATCATGCTTAGTGCCAGGAACAAAGTGGGAGCCACGCTCACTCACAGCTATGACTATCTTCCACGTCACAGTCATTCCAGCAGCAATGACCCTCTTCACTGGATTATAGGGCTGTTCCGGTCTCAAGCATGCTACCCTCTAAATTGCACATCCCTGCCATATCGTCCATCAGCCGTTCAAGATCCTCGAGAGTTCTTGCAATGCGGCAGTAAGACCGGATTGCGCCTTACTACCTCTTGCCAGGTGCTTCCAGTTGCGGCGACCGGACTCAGTGTATACGATAGCACGTAGCATGATGACCTCGCGAGTCCGTTCGCGTACCGTATCTCCAGTGCGACAGACGGAGATCTCAAATCCGTGATTGTCAGGATACTCAGCGGTATACAATGTACGTAGGTATTCTGTCGAAGATCAGACTAGGTGAGGCTAGACCTTGGCATTAGACAGACTCACCTAGCAGGGCTTCCTTTATTTCACGCTGAATGCGGAGCTCTTCTAGACGATTCATGGTGGTACCATCCTGTCGGTACATTGCGAAATGTCTAATACGTTTGAGTCGAGGTTGTCAGACGGCAGACGCGGGGGTAGAAAGTGGTCATCCAGAGAGCTGGCGCAAGAAGGCGGAGTGACTAGCGCGGCCGTGCCTGCTGGTTTGGATCTCTCTCACCTTCACCATACAGCATCTTCATCAGCCGGTTCAATGCTGTCCCATGCTTCAAAGAGTGTCTTCGACCACTCGATCCATCGCATCCAGCCACCACTTGTCTCGCCATAGTTCATGCCGTCGGGCGTGGCAGGCTGATCTGAAAGCTCCTCCACAATCCAGGCGTGCATGTCCTCGCCGAGCCCTTGCAGCCACCATACGTCCTTCTGTTGCAGAACAACAGCGTAATGCGCCATGATGATCAAGGAAAGCGCGTGCTTTCGTTGCAGAAGCAGTAGAAAGCCGTCGTTGAGACCATGCAGAAACGACAGAATGGCGCTCAGCTCGATCGGCCTTTTTTGCGAGGAATGTGCGTCCGGTGAACCAGGTGTCGATGCAGCCGAGTCTGGAGCAGAGGTGACGAACAGCGGAAGTAATGAGCGCGCAGATGTCTCACTCATAGTCGAGTCGTGGTCTGATGGAGAAGTAGCGTTCGGAGTAGATGCCTCTTCTGGATCTGCACGAAACGTCACCCAAAGATACGTCTTTCGCAGCGAATTGAGCGCTCCAGTCAGAGCGGCTCTCGCATCTGTAGAGAGGTTTGTGATCGCTGTTCTGGACACTATCAATCCTCCTTCCGCATCTGCATTCCATATCCTTTCCAGCCTCGCCAAGATTTTATCTCGTTGTACTTGTGCGTCTGTCTGAGGGGTCTTATATGTGGTTCAGAGGTCAGAGTATAGACAGGGTTCGACGTCAGCATCTTTCAAGATGTATCCGATCTAAGGTCTTATGGCCGTCATGCCACCGGTTACAAGACGAAGCCAAGATACGAGGTCGAACGAGGGAGTATCAAGCTCGTGCTCGAGATTTCCAGGTCCTCGATGGAAAGGACTCATACCTCTTCGTGACATTGCGAGTACGTACACTGTCAACAGAGATGAGAACATCGACAGAGCTGTACAGCTTTCTTGAGTGACTTCAGGTAGAGCCAACCGATACGCAGGAAGAGCATCATTTATGTGACCTGCAGCTATAGCAGCATAGTCGATCTTTGAATCCTGCAAGGATTGCTGACTCTGCAGGTGGTCGAGGTGTAGCGCAGCCAGTGCAAGGATAGCTCGGATTATGAAGTCGAATCGAAAAGCAATGCTCGGGAGGGTAAAGACTCCATCGTGGGGTCTGAGGCCGATCGAAGGAGCCAATGAAGCATTCGCGTTGATGCAGTAGTGGTGTAGCAACTCCAGATCTAACGTACTGTATGCTCGAAAGCCGATCGTTGGTGAGTCGTCCCGAGATGACTCAGGTGTTGCGACGCTTTCGTATACGCAGGTCAAGCCTCGAGCTGAGCAGCCGATGCATTGTGGTCGTCGTTCGTCACACTAGAAAGACCGTCTGAGTTGAGATGAATTCACGCGGTGGGTAGCAGCGCGAAGTACGTACCTTGACATGTCGCTTCTTACAGGCCAGGCAGCCTGCCCGCGATTTGCGATGATGCCTTCTCGATGGCATCGCGTCGCAACGGATAGAGATCAAAGCACGCCGCTTCATCGCTGAAAGAGTATCAAGATAAGGCTATCTCCAAGGTTTCCCCGGTCGTCACGAATGCAGGGACCATCTCAAGCCTCGACAGGCACCGCGGACCTGCGAGATGATTTCTCATCCTCGAAAGTATATGTCTGCTCATGGAGTGCTTGAGCATTGTTCTTGAATCAGAAAGCGGGACGCACTAAGTTACGCGTATTACGCCCGTACACTAACGATGGATACGAAGATCCTTGCTCACTGCCCTGATCTAGACGCTACTCTCGATCAAATGCCATGAGCATATCAAGGAAGGATGGCCACGCTTCGCTAGTAGTACACATAGCGGAAGACTGGCACAGGCTTTGTTTTGACGACATCGGACTCTCTGCCTTTTCGAGGTCCAAGACTGAAACCGACTGCGAACGCGAGAGTGAACCGGTAGAGGACCCGCTGAATCAGAAACAGTGTTTGTAATTGCCATTTTGGACTGAACTGCGAGGATTAACCGCTCAGTAGGCTGAGTAGGGCATAGTAGCCTCGCGACGTACTGGTAGTTTCAGAGGCTCTCGGAGACATCAACCCGTCGTCAGATCATTTGGTGTCAGACCACAAGGAGAGCTAGAGATGATGTTGATGTCATCTCTTCTCTCTTGCACGTACTTAGGGCAATACCTGGCTACATGCATCTGTCTTTCATCATTTCTAGTTGAATCGAGAGGCCCAGGGAAATTTCTCAAGGCGCTCATCTGGATCGCGCAGAATCAACGCCAAAGCAACATCAACCCGACTCGAAATCTTCGTAATCACATCTACCACGACGCAGCATTCGTCGCTACCGTTCCCTGCACGGTCAGGAAGTGCGCTGAAACATATCGAAGGAGAGGCATAAGGATGCTGCAGCACGACAGCCACTTTGCCATCATCGAAAAATTGTTTGCACACGGTTATCCTAATTGGGAGTAGCCGAAGGTTGATATTCAGAACTGCACCAGCCACAACTGAGGATGCACAACATTAAATGCGGGTGTACTCTCCGACAGCAGCTTGCTCGACTTGTGATTTTGGCAATGCAAGCAGAGCATGACGAGTGCGTCCAGTCCAAATTGACTGATCAAGGTAGATGCGCTTAACGCGACACGGTGGTGAGGAGAGTACGGCGAACCGCCGAGTGACCTTGATAACAACCCCCAAACTCGCCGTCTGGGGAGAGCAATGTCCACAGAGCGTGGAGAGAAGTGCTGCGTGACCCCACGCTGGTAATCAAAACCCACTTCCTGGCCCTCAAGCACGTCACTGTGAGTGGGTATGCTCGCCACTGTCCCTGGTCATTGTGACCACCACTTTTACTACCGATAGACATCAGTCAAGCGACCAAAAATGAAGTCGCAATGAGGGCGAGCTGAAGTCAGCATCGAATGCTGATCAGTTGGGGACCCGCGGAAAGACTGAAAGGCAGTTGATCCCCGCGTGGGCGCATCCCAGCAGCTTCAATTCGCTGCGGCAAGCGACACCAGAGCCCTATAGCAACCACGAAAATCTGCCTCCCACTCATGAACTCGTGTCTTCCGTCGTCAGACTTTCCGGCCCCAGAGCAAACGCCGACAAGCCAGCCGGTATCGCAACCGCCGTGAGCAGCTGCCTTCCGACAACTCCTCACCTTGTCGTCGGTCGCGATATGGCTTGTGATGGCTTCTCGTTGCATCTGACAACTCATACCGACTCGTGATGGTAACGCATCTCCGGCTGCGGTCTCGACAAGCTGAAACGATGCGATCGACGCCGCCTGCATTGTCGCACAACAGCGGATGTGTTCTGCATGTTTGCCGGTGCAGCTTGCAGCCAGGCAATGAAACGAACAGCACAACGCGCATTCACCGCTACCAACAATAGCCCTAAGACACCCGATAGATCGGTTTGTTGAGTATGACTCCAAGAAACAACAGAGATGTTGCGACAAGTATCACTAGTTTCCTATCTTGGGACTCGCCTTGTGTAAGTGTTGAAGACGGCCGACTGCGACCCAGTGGACATCGAACATAGTCAGCGCGGGGTCGCATCCCAAGCACGGAGGTCCTTGGTCAGCTCGAATTGTTTATTGCTGGTCTCAATGTTGCACGACTGGCCAGCTGTCAGATCACCGTTGCAGGTTGCATACTCGCACCGAGGGCTCGTAACTCGCAGCTCGCACCGACAACCGGACATCTGTCCTGCAGCAAACCGCGGAACCAATACAGCCACCGATGATTCTTCAAAGAATCTTCCGGAGACCGCGACAGCTCGCAATACGGTTTGAGCAACCCCGCATCTCAGTTGGCCCATCTGCTCGACTTCTCCAGGTGTTTGTTTGCCCGGTGGATGTGAACGGAGTTTCTCAAATCACCCCTCAAAACAAAGGCGGAGAAATACCCACCGAGAGAAATGGGCAATCCCGCGCCTAGACCCCGCGGTCAGCTCCCACGAGGGAGGTATTCTGGAAGGTGATCGCTAACCAAGTGATAATCACAGGGTTGACAAGCCACCCACTGTTCTGGAGAGGCGGTTGTATTCCTCCATTAGGAAAGTCGCATGTACCTTGGTACCTCTGTGCGTTCTAGATGTACCAAAGTACCTCCTAGGCGGAAAATTGGAAGAATGGAAGTTTGCCGATGCGAAATCCTGCGAAATTGAAGACAAATGTCTTCCTTTAGTCTGTTACTCGCTTGCGAGCGATTTTTCCTGCCTTGCATCTGAGTGCGGAATTGCACCTCCACCTTGAGTCAGCCAGGAAAGTAAAGCGGAGCAAATTTCTGCGCAGAAACTTCGGATCTGTCTCTCCAGCCACGTTGCTGTGCCGAAGATAACCCCCCAACATAATCTCACTGAAGGCCTTTCTCCACAAAGTGTTATCAACGGACGCTGCCGACCCACGTGTGTGGAACTTCAATCCTGTGGCTGATGTCATGGTGGATATACGATGCTACAAAGATACCTGATGGGGTATATTCGGTGGCAGGCGTGATGGGCCCGTGAAGAAACCGGAGCTGAGAAACTTCTCTGCGATGAAAAGTGGGTTTACAAGTGCGGCTCTTCATGCACGCCATTGACGATGACGATGTCTTCACATGGGTTGAAGATGTTGAGGCATGGGTGTTGCTGGTGAAGCACCGAAACATTCGAAGTTTGCTCATGCCTGTCACCGGATGGGGCGCCTTCCTGAATTTTGTTGACGGAACGCAACGGTGTGAGGCATATTCTGCATGCAGCGCGTCAACCACCGGATGCTTCCTTGATGGCTGTCTTTGAAACGTCTCAGTCCGGCGTGCGCGATGCCCTGCATTTGGGGAGACCTTCCACGCCACCTTCTAGCAGCATTCCATTCACTGAAATTAGAGACACTAATATCGTGGCGGTTGCAGTAGCTATTGAGCTATCGTGAATTTCCTATCGTGGCACAGACCGCTATGGTTCTGAGCTTCCCCAAAGGGCGGGACGCCGCAGTTGGCCAGATAGTCTCATGCAGGGCAAACTGTCAACCAGGAACGCCTCGAAACGAGGCATGCGAAGTCGAAACCAGGAAGGTTTCCAGGCACACGAAACGACTGAAGAACGCAAGGGAACCTTCTATGCATTTGTCAAACTCAAAATGTAATTCGAGAATAAAGAGCACATACTGGAGAAGATCCCCGGATTTGCTGCCACTCTGCGTTGCCGCATGCGGAAGGTTGTGTGAAACAAAGGTGACAGAAACGTGGGGATGCTGGAAATAGTAAGAAAAGCGTCTCAAGGCTGCGCGCGCATTGCACACTGAATCCGGTAACTGCTCGAGAGGGTGTGCTGGCTGCGTGGTACGGACATTATTGAGCTCTACTCAGCCCTGCAGAGTGCTGCCATCAGCATGAACCGCATGCGGCATCTGGAGTTGCAATGCTGAGGTCCTGAATAGTTCGCAGTACCGTATGACTCCGTGATGTGCCGTCTGCCGCGGGCCTCGTGTGGTTGTCCGAGGTTTGTGCAATGGAGCTGTACTTCACTTGAAACCCACCATCAAAGGCGCAACCGTGGCTTCACATGTTGTCCACCCAAGGTTCTCAGCTCGCGACGGTTCTTGAGCCGGCCGTGAAGAGTGCTCGTGAAGACCTCCGACATAATATCTAGCCTCCGATACCAAGGTGGAGCGGAGGGCCTTGGTCCACATGGACCCTGGGATCTTCTCTCGCGGCATGTGAATGGAACTAGTGTACCCCATACTCCGCGGTTAAATCTTGTTTCTCTCGACTCGAGGACGAGAGACAACCGGAAGAATCCCGCGGCAAGACATCTAACAGTCGCGGGGTGTAAGGCAGCAGGAGAGTTCACGAGGTGTTTCGTCGCGGCCGCACGCTTGCCCTTTCGTCCCGCGCCGCCTCGTCAGTGACAGATGATGGCACAGGGTCAGGCAAATGAGACAGAACTGATTGCACCGTTTATTTATTTATTTATTTATTGAGTCCTACTCGGTTTCAGCCGCGTACTGCGCAGCTATGCCCGGAGTGACAGGTCGTGGCAGACAGCGGAC
>SWKW01000179.1:0-66856 GCA_011058865.1 Didymella keratinophila
CCCTTACTATGACTGCTACCCTCCTTTTTAGCAACTAAGTTAGCTACTTTGCTAATTGTAAGGGTCTCCTCTGCGCGTATATAGCGTTGCTTATGGGTCTTGCGCTTTGTAGACGCTTCTACAGCGTCTTGAAGGTGGCCTACTTCCTCCTGCAGCAACACTATATTATGTGCTATCTGCTGAGCACCCTTACTTAACTGTTTGACTTGTTTATCTAACAAACTTGCTGGGGACCCTTAATAGTTTTAAATGCGCTTTTAAATTAGAGTTAACTGCTCCTCTATTTTGTGAGCGTTGCGTAGTGTCTTTGGCTCCTAGGCAACGTTGCTAGGTTTTAGTAGTGTTAGCGTGCGCAGACGCACATTAAGCTTTAATAACACAACCTCTAGGTTGTGTAGGACTAGCCTAGCACCTCTAAAGCCTGCGCAAACGTTCTCTGCTGTAAACGCCTTCTTAAAAGCTGCTTTAAAGGCTGGTAGGAAGGTTTCCTTGTTAATATAGTAGATGCAACTGCGTGCTAAGGCTAAGATCTTATTACTATACGTGCGCTTTAGCAGCAAGAAGCAGGCAATGTTAAGTAGCTGCAACAAGTGTAACAAGTGTGCTAGCATACAGAGAGTAATTATCTTCTTCTCTTTATAGTAATCCTAGAATTCTGCTAAGCAGTAGCTCTTATAGCTGTTAATAATAAGTAGCTAGTACACCCTAACTAGCTTTACATGTAAGTTAAAGTGTTTAAGCCAGGCAAGCGCTAGATTATTATTAGTCTAGCTAGTAGGGCTTACTTATATAACCTAGTCACGTAGTAGGTCCTTAGTAAACTAGTTAGAGATTAGAACCTTGCTAGCAAGGATAAGGAATAGTAGGATAACCTTCCCTGTTAACCTAACGCCTTGTACTAGGGTAACCTACTCACAATTACTAGGTTAGAGTTTCTTCTGCTTCCTAGGCTTCTCTAAGCCTGTTACTACTAGCTGCAACAAGATCTTGCCTATTAGGAAGCTAGACTTATTAAAGTTGTACATGTCTTTATCTATAATACTATACTTTACCTTTGTTAACTAAACAAGCGTAAACTAGGGCTAGATAACCGCCAGGTCCTCACAGGCAGCTCGCTAGCAATCGTACAGACAGGTCTATCGCGTTCGCACCTCAGGTGTACGCTAGATAAACCTGTCAACCTAGTTCTTGCCAACAGCGTTACTACCACACTCTCTTAGCAGTTTATCCGCTATATCTCGCACATCTGCCTTTAAGGGGGGTAGTCTACAGGCAGACTCCTCAAGTACACGTGCTATAATTACCTCCTCTTCTAGCTTTGTAAGGCGCTTTGCGTTTAGCTTGCAGTCGCGTTAAGGGCAGCGTCCAGCGCGTTAGTCTTGTAGCGTTAATTAAGGCACAGTATATACTACTACAGCACACCTTTTGCTCTAAATTTACTTAGAGGTGATATTAGTAATAGCAAGGAATATATCACTTTTAGTATATGTGTTTTGTAGGTTGTAGTGTTAAGACATTGCGCGTTGTTGTTGCGACGGCAGGTTGCTAGTGTTAGGTGGCCGACTCGCTGGGGTGGCCGACTCGCTGGTGAAACACGTTAATTACTATAGTAATAGTTAGGTTTATAGGTAGGCTAACCTAAATAAAGGTAGCGTATATATATATAAGCACTCTTTCTAGTTACTTAGATTAATAGAGGAACATAATTACTTCTTTTCTAACCTAATTAATCTAATTATTGTCTTTTAGCTTTAATGAATAACTAATTATTTGCTCCACTAATTACATGTTAATAAGCTTAGAGCTAATATTTATATAGGCTAAGGTAGAATTGTATAGATGTTACTAAACTAAACAAAGGGATTAGTATGCTCTGCTACAGGGCAAAGACTTAGGCTTTATTCGTACTACAGAGGTAGGAAAGAGAGATTTGCTCTTTCTTATAGCCGACTCTGTAGAAACTTCTAGCTTGTGTGTTATGTGTGCGGTTAATAGGGTTATAGGTTGCTCTAGCCTCGCGTACACGAGTCAGTCAGCCGGACCATAAAGACTTTTCGCACGCACCCATCCTGCAAACTTATCCTCTGTTTTGATTGACCTAAACCAGCACAGGTGCCTCGTTGCTGCTCTCCCGTCAGCTTCTGTTTGACTTCGGGCATTCTTAATCATTTTCGATGTGGTTATAAGTTTTCTGAGTTGTTTCTTAGTCATCATCAGACGACGGGCAATTGGTTTAGTGGTATAATTTTCGCTTAGCATGTGAAAGGTCCAGGGTTCGATTCCCTGATTGTCCATCAGTTTCATTTTTGCTGCCGTTGGGGTTCTGATGCATGGTCGGTGAAGGTCGATTCTGACCGACGCACACCAACACCAGCCTTGACAGGAGTACTCGAGCATGCCATCCTCCTTCTTTACCACAATCCCAGCTCCTTTTCCACGTATTGAAGCTCTTGTTAAGTCTACCGGCGATGAAGATGTCTGCTTAGGTGTTTGTGTTACTTTGGGTTTGTTGAAAGCTTCAAGTGTCGATCTCCCGCAGATGCGTCGGTTTGTCCTTCTCTCCTACCGCAGTATGCTTCTAGTGGACATTGTCTCCATTCTGACATGTTATTCCTGTTTGTCAAGGTCCGGGAGACTTAATCGCTGGTCACTGAGCATTCTAGGGAAAATCGTGATGAGCCGTGCAAGATAGCAGTGGCGAATGCCGAGACATTTTAGCTGTTGTTGATCGGATCGCCTGCTGAGGTTCAATCGTTCTTTGCCTAATTGTATGCTGTCAGCTCAGGCGGAGGGTAAGCGTGTGTGCACATAACCGTCGCAAATTCACTAAACGCGAAGCCTGGGCTTGCTCGAACAATGCATGCCATCTTCTACAATACCGGATCTTGGGGAGTCTTGAGCTTCAAGCAATACAACTCGAGCGTATCAGTTGTCGTGCGCATTTGAATGTGTCCTATGGTGCGATTGCCTACCTTTGCTTGGGCCGTTAGTCCGGCAGAGGCTCGCTCTCTCCCACGCCAGGACTAGACAGGCTCATCTCTTCTTTCCTTGCATTTCAACCCCCGTTTTCGCGACTGTATGCTACCAGGCCCGCGTTTACCACTCTCAATTTGAAATTGCAATCTCAAACATCGAGTGAGCGCCGCGGTGGCTCTGATCACAGCAAACGAATCATCGCGATCAAGGAACGCAATGCAGTCACAATCTTCCAGTCCAGTCGTTAGCTGTCCGCTTCTTTGAATGCCTCGAGAGTTGCGTGATCAGATCTATAAATACCTCCTTGGTCCAGATAGCATCCCAATCGAGTGCGCAATCACAAAGGCGCCCAGGTCTCTTATTGCTGTCCGCGGGGAGATCGGTTTCTGTGAGCCTTCATACCAAGTGTACAGTTCAACGTACCCTTTGGTGCATTGCAGCACCTGGCGGTGTCTGTCAGGAATCCAGGTTGCCCGGCGGACGACTTTCAGCTGGACTCAACTGTAGTCGATATTATCTCATCAGCTCAGACCTTCGTGGCAGGAGTTTGGTGGTCTGGCACTCGAGTTGCAGCTGTTTGAGGTCTGCCAGCAAATTCACGCGGAAACCAGCAGCACATTTTACGCAAACGGATAATTCGCCTTCAACTCCAGCTACGCAATCTCCCCGCTGCTGCTACCTTTCTAGCAGACAGGTTAACATGCGCACTCAGCTCTATCACCTCTATCCAACTCTACTTGCGCGAGATCCGCGGCGCAAAGTTCCATGATGGCGACTTCCCAAGAGCTCATAGAAACGCGCGTCTGCAAGATGCTCAAGGTTACTTCTCAAAGCTATGTGGCTTGTTAGCTTCGCAATGGATGAATCTGCATACGCTATATCTTTCTATAGAGACTCACGACGGATATCACTCTGGCGATGCATTCTCAACCCTCGAGCAATTCAGTACAGACGGCTTTGGTATGTCAGGTGCCAATGGAATAGGCTTGTCGCAGGACAATGTTGCATCGTGGATGATCCCGATACCCAAGATTCGAGGTCTCGAGACACTGGAGATCAGCTGGTGCGTAGGCGCACCCAGCTTCCAGAATGAGCTTGATACAGTGGTGATGATGCGCCAACCAATGGTTAATGGATATGAAAAGCTTACCAACACGGACGAGCTCGGGTTTCGGCATGCGATCTGTTCACAATCTTCGCCAAATTCCGTTGGTCAATTCGTTCAATACAGTCCGGGCACAGGCACCGTCCGCTGGAAGGACGACACAGGTGGGCAGCCCAATCGATCCATGGTGACGTACTCTAAGAACCACCAGCACTCAACCCCCGTAATGATGAGAACTTCTTCGAACACTTAGGTCTTGTCAGACTCTGTACTTTCACCGTGAATGCCAGCCATGAGTCCGAGTGAACCGGTCCTTCGCACTGCACAGGAATCTACGCGAAGGCCTCAAGTAAAGTGCCAGGGCTCGTACACTTCATGCGACTTCCAGGGCTATCAGCGCGTGCATCTACATACTCTATATCTTCCGTTGTTGATGTGCGCGAACCGCCACGTCTTTCCTTAACAGCAACCTCCTTCCAAGCTATCATATTGTGCCTGGAGCCTGTTCGCGCTTGAGTTTTCGCACCATAGTCACCAAACCCCCCATACCTAAGTACCCTCACCCGTTCCGGGATCCAATCGATAGTTCCTTGTCGCTACCGTAGTAGATCGAGCCGCGTCGCACGGGCTTGAACTTCCACTGACATCAAGAATCGCTGCATCTCCATCGCACAGTCCGTGTAAAACTCTCTACAGAATTCTTCACAACAAGCAGTCTAATGCCGTCATGCTAATAAGTGAGCCTCCGAAGTCCAGCTCGCTCGTCGTATTGTCCGCTTCCGGTGGCACTTGATCCAGACATGCTCCCAACCCACGGACACAATCAGATACCTGTGAACACGCACTCACACACCCGCGCAAGCATTACACCCCATCTTAGAGACACAATGAACGCGCGCCGTACGTGCTCGCCTCAACGCGTGGCCCACCCGTCTGACATGGGTCGCTTCCAGCCATCCGCAGCCGCGAAAAGCAAACACCGTCCGTGTCCGTGCCTGCAGCACACACACATGCAACTAGGGGTAGTGGCCGGCGCGATCGGCTTGGCTGCATGACGCATCTTGACGATCGATTTTCTGAAGTTCAAGATGAAGAAGTGAGAAAGTGACGGTGCAATCAGAAGCAAGTGGGTCTGGAAAGGATTGGGGCTTGCATATGCGAGGACAGGGGTGTTGTGCGCGTTCGGCAATGTGCTTTCGTGTGGTGCTTTGGGGTTAGGAAGAATCGCTGGGGATCACTCGGCATGCGGTGGTAGAGCGTTGCCGTAACGTAGTAGGATTTGGAATTGTGACGGTAGTATGCGAGGGTACAATAGTAGTTACGACACAAGCGAGGAAGAGGGCACGGCTTTCTCTTTCGACTCCCACACCTTCAATCTCATGTTTTTCGGGTATCGAAACCTCAATGTACAGTACTCTAGAACGTGTAGACAGCCTCAACCCGCTGATACCAAACGAGAAAACGCCAACGCTATGCCGCCAGATGCCAGTCGATATGATGTACAAATATGTGATGGAGCTCAGTCGGACAGCTCGATAGCGTCATCTTGTGTAGCTCCAGGGCCAATGCCGGCGCCAAAGCTGCTTCCTGGCTGCGCAAAATGTTGATCCTCTTCTTCGGTATACTCTTCTTCCTCCTCGAACTGGTCGGCATAGCCGTCAATCTCGTCCGGGCCGTCAATCTCTTCGTCCTCGTCCTCTTCGTATTCTTCGTCGTGCTCTGCTTCTTCGTCATCGCCGTCGAAGGAGTCTTCTTCAGTATCGCCAGCGACGTTGTCTTCGGCATCAACATCGACGACGTCTACGCCACTCGCACTCCCATCCTCGCTGTACTGCGGCAGTGTGGGGCCGCGCTGCGGCACGTAGGGGAACTGCGTGGGGATGGGCGAGGACAGCGCAAGGGGCTCGTTGCTACGAGGACGCGGTGTACTGGTGGGCGAGTTGACATACTTGTCGCGATACTCTCGAATTGCCTCTGGTCCTTTGCCGTAGAGATGTTGTGGGACAAAGCGGCTGGCGCGACCCCAGTATGCAGGCTTCTTGCTCTGCGCAGTGCCAATGCTCTTGCCAAGAGCCGATGAGCGGAAGGAGGCAGTTGACATGCTGAGATTGGGGACACTGCGGCCAAAGTCGTGGACAGTCACAGGCGGCTGCTTCGCGGTAGGTGACTTGGCAAGCAGCTCGCGAGCCTGCGCAATGACAAGACTTGCGCGGCCACTGAACGACGACCGCTTGCTGGGCGTTGCACCGCTGACTGGTGGCGACCACGAACCAGAAGACTTGAAAGACTGCTTCGCTGCACGAATGCGGGCTAAGCGTTCGTCAATAGTGAGCAGTTTCGAGGCTGCTTCTGGCTCGGGTGGAGGCTGCTGCGAGATCAGTGTAGTGTTGGAGTCAGACCTGCGCACGCGCTTGGCTTCGGCATCCTCCTTGTCTTCGTCAGTGGCCGAGTCAAAGCTTCTCTTGCGGTGCTTGCTTGGGTCAATGCCCATAGCCCGTAACTTGAACCAGTCGGTCTCTGTGCGGTCGATGGGTGCAGTGGACTTCTGGTACGCCTCCGAGTAGCTGCGTGTGTGGTGACCGTTCATCATGACGGCGGGAGAGTGTGCGTTCTGCGGCTGCCGTGACGAATCAGCTTGTGATCGCGAAGTGATGTTGCTTTTGTCGGTTGCTGCGCTTGCGCGGCGTTTTTGCGTTCGTCTGGCGCGGCGTTCGTTGGCAGGCGTGCCTCGTGTTTTCGAGTCTCCATTGGGCAGGTCCGTGCTTGCTACCGACTCCGAGGGAGCATCGCTGGCAGCTTCACCTTCACCGTTGAGTGACTGCTCGCGCTGAGCCTTCAGGCGTTTTCTCCTCTCTTTCGCCTTAGCGTTTCGCTTCTTCTTCTGCACCTGCGCGACCCAGTGTGTGAACACTGCTCGTGCGAATGCCTTCCGCTTCGATTCCCTCTCCTCTGCCTCTCGTTTTTGCTGCAGCTCAGCCTGCCACGCCTTGTGACCGGCTGCTGCAACGTTCTTGACCGTATTCTCCAGAAACTGATACAAAAGTCCATCCTCCCCACTGAATACAATATTGGATGTCAGTGCATTGTACGCTGCTTCCCGGCGTTGCGCACGTGCCAGTTGCTCCTGCTCTTCTCGTTGTCGCCGTTGTTGTTCCTCCCGAACTAGTCTCTCTCGTTCCTGCCTCGCTCTAATTTCCCTCTCCTGCTGTTCCCTCGATTGTCGCTGCTTCTCTTCCTCGACGCGGCGTTGCTCAGCTTCTCGCGCTTCCTTTGCTCTCCGCTCTTGCTCTTTCTGCTCCCGTTTGCGTCGCTCTTCCGCCTCTTGCCTTTGCTTCAGCACTGCCGCGCGTGCATCAGCTTCAGCCTTCTCTTTGTCAGCGGCCTCTGCTGCTGCATCCGGCGGAGGTGGCGACGCAGCCGGCGTAGTGGACAGTCCTGGGAAGTCTCCCCTCTGTATCCTTGCATCCAACTCAGGTAGTCCAGGGAAAACAAATGGCTTGCCTGCGCCAGATGTAGCTTCTCCGTTAGCCAACGTAGACGTTGGTGTCGCAGGAGCAACTGATGGTTGACTTTGCGGAGCCGGGGCTGCATTGAAACCAAGGTTGAAGGATCCTGGGGGTGTCGATTGAGGTGTAGTAGATTGCGGAGGCAAGGCTGCTGCGGCCTTGGCGAACGGGTTGTCGTTGGTACTCGAGGCGGGTGTTGTCGCGAACTTGATGGGATTCTTCGCGGCATCGAAAGTGGTGGTAGGGAAAACACTTCCGCCGAACACTGGCGCAGAAGGGGCCGGTGTGGGCCGGCTTGCCGGGGCGACATTGCCGCCAAAAGGATTCGGCGCTGAGCTGCCTGACGAAGGTGGGCTCGAGGGTTGGAACGGTTTGGCGAAAGGGTTGGGATTGAAGCTTGAAGCACCGTTCGTTGTTGCGCCGTTCGTAACTTGACCGAACATGTTGGTGGGCTTTGGCGCGGTGGCGGTCTCGGGGATGAACAATGAATCTTCATTTCCACTTCGCACTGTGCTTGGGTCCACCAGCAAGCCCTTAGTCTTTGCCTGTTGTACTGTCATGCCCTCGATGATGGCCGAGAAAGCTCGATTGTGGCGCTTAGATTCCACAAGACTCTGCGAAAACATCTGCGGTTTGATAGAGTGGGGTACGCTCAGCGATCTGTTGCTGTTACCCAATTTCGAGATGTCCAGGTACGTTCGGCCCTCAGCATTTCGCTCAAAATGGAAGCCAAAAAGTTCGCAAAGCTTCACAGCATCTTTGTCGTCATCCATGGCCAAAACGTCCTTCAGCTGATCGGTTGTCCAAGCTTGCACATCGATGTCTCCTTTGCCTCCTCGCCTGTACGCATGCCATAACGAGTCCAAGATGACATGGCGCACACGGTTGAAGGTCACCTCTGCAGCACATGCCATAAGGTAGGACACACTGGGCGACCTGACAAGAGCCCAGAACTTCTGCCAATTGGCCTGCGCCTGGATCCAGCTTCTGTCAGACCCAAAGTTGAAAGCTGATTTGGCCGCCTTGAATATTTCGATCGCTGTCAACACACGCTTGTTATTGCGGAGGTCGGTCGGCAGGTTGTGGAGTTCGTTCTCGAGTTGACTGTTGGCATACATCGATGCCAGGATCAGGCGGTATGCGACAAACTCGGCTTCGTTCTCGGAAGGTATCCCCGCTCGTCGATTATCGTCGTATCGTTCGCGTAGTGTTGTCAGGGTTTGATTGAATTGCTCCATGTCCTGCTGATGCGAGTAGTCCTCCTTCGACGTCTGCGCCATCTGGTGCATTGACAGTAGGTAGAAGCGCGCAGACGCCTCGAGGCAGATAAGGAGCGTTCGAATATCGGCGGGCTTTTCCACGACTTGGGTTCGGAGGTCTTTGCGTACTGAACGAGTGCGGTCCCAGATCCAGGCGTGTAAGTGGTCGAATCCCTCCTTATCAAGGCGGCCGAAGAGGTACTTGACGGTTTTCTGCTGACATTAAATCCAAACTCCAGTCGGCTAGCCAATACTCACCAAGCATGCTGCAGGATTCCGAATGTCGATGACAAGTTCCACGTCAACACCAGCTGCGGATCGAGTGAAGGCCTTTACCATTCGCGATTCGTCCGGCACTCGGTCATTGTATCCGAGATGTTCAGTCTCTGGTGTCTGGTGCACATCAGCATGCTAGCTCCACTGGACCGGGGCATACACACGCATTCTGGACGCTTGTAGTCTTTCTGTGCTATCCTCCTCACGCGCTCGAACTCTGGACACATGTCGTTGCAGAGACCTATGAGCTTGACCGAGTCTTCGAGCTTCATCTGGCCTTCGGGGTTCATGAGCCTCTTCTCCTGCAACTGCTTGCGCCAGCTCGGTTGCGCAGCTTTCAGCTGCAGCGCATTAGCTCGTTGTCTTGTCGTTCCCTGCTCGTATGGCTCTTACGTAGTCGAATCGGCTGTTGTAGTCGTCTTTCGCGTGCGGAGTCGAGTTCTCTACGGCGCCGTACTTCTTCATGGGAACGAATGTGACAGGCCTATTGTGTTCGGTCAGAATGGGCCGCGGGTTACACCCATGGGCATCGCTGCTGCTGTCTCGTGATGCATCGTGCGTGGTCGCGTCGGTGAGGGACCCGCAGCCCGTCGTGGATTCGGAAAAGAAGACGGAGGCTTACTCCTTCGGTTTGCCGTCTTCGTCCAGCTCTTGCGCATTGCTGCGTGCCTTCCCTCCGTTGGGCGCACCCCCGCCGCGCTTCTTTGCGCCAAACGCGGGCCTGTCGCTCGACTCGCTCGACGCGCCATTGAGTCCACCGCGAGTATTGCTGCCGCGCCACACGCCTGTGCCTGCGCCTCGACCGCGCCCGCCTCTGGTGCCGCCGCGTGCGACTGTCGACATTGTCGCGCCTAGGCCGTGTTCGATGCGCTCATGCGTGGGCGTTGTGTGCAGCGTCTGCTGAATGGGCGTATGCGGTGTATGGAAATGTCGAGATGTCGGACAATGTCTGAGACCTGCGCAGGCCGAGTCGTGGTTGAATGCGACAAGCGGCCGCGTTGAGGAAACAAAGAAGTTTGGCCTTGTCGCGAACAAGAGCTCACATGGCACCCGCAGCTCGCTCCAGAAGCCGCGGGAGTGACGAACGCTTGGCGTTTTACTTCAAGGACAACACCAGCACTTCACACCGCTCCATTGTCACTTCCATCACGACATGATCAGCTTCAACGGATTTCAACACAGTCTTCTAGGTGACAACTAAACCGAAATTCGTAATTCATACAGGCGATACCGAAGTGCTGCGACTTCTGCTATGTACCTACAGTACCGCCACACATCTTCCACTAGGCATCCACCACCCACTGAGAGGTCCTGGCAGCAACGGCTCTCCCAACGCTACCCAAACACACAGTTCCTCCGCCCTATTATATCCCCCATTAGAAGACAGCTGCGCTTTTGTGTTGTCATGCAATGCAGTCGTAAGCGGCGTAACATCGTAAGGTGGGTATCTTGCATGACACGAGAACTTAGCCAGAACAAAGGCTTGGAGAGAATACAATACTAAAACGAATCCGCTGTGCTGAATTTGCCGAGGCAAGTCTGCACGAGAAAGATTACATGATGCAGCGCTGGAACGTGATGAGACAAGACAAAACTTCGAAGGAAATTGTCGCGAGTCGTTGTGTCGATGCCAAAAAAAGGACAACGATGGGACAAAACAACGAAAATGCTGGCAATACGCGCTGAAAGTAAGACTCAGAAGTGGTGCACGCGTTGAGGATCGACCGAGTAGTCGGCAGGCAGGCCGTGGTAGGTCACGCCGCTGTCGCCTGGTGTCATTGGCATGTTCATTGGAGTGTTGGGATAGCTCATAGGCGTCGAAGGGAAGACGCCTTGTTCGTAAGGAAATCCATGAGCGGTAGGTGTCGGCGACGTGTATTGATTGTAGCTCATAGGTGGTGCAGGATTGAACATGGTGAACGGGTTGACGAAGGTTGGTGCATTGTGAGGGAAGGCTGAGGCTTGGTTGACATAGCTGTCTGCGGACTGGTATGCTTGTCCGTTGAAGCTGGTTGATGCTGTGGGATACTGCAATGGCTGCGTGTATGAGGGCGTGTTGTATGGAGGCTGCATCCCACTGTGATCCGACATCGTTCGTACATGAGGCTTCATGTTCAGATCCTCTTCTCCAAGGTGCAGCCCATGCAGTGACTGGTCGAAAGAGGAGTTGGGGGTCGATACGGTGCGGTGCATTACAAAGTCATCCTGGATAGTTGCAGGCGTACAAGGACCGGAGGCGATCGGTGTGGAGACCTTTGCAATGACGTGTGCATCCATGGGAAGGGGTGACGAGAGGGCTTGAGAAAAATCGTGAGGCACCCTGGCTAGGCTTGTCATCGTGTCATCCGGCTCTGTCTCGTCTCCAGATGCTTCGTGGATTGCATCCCGTGCACGCTCGGAGCGGGCGATCCGTCGAGGTCGCTTGGGTTGCTGTTGTCTGATCGGCCTTGGGATGGGCTTCCATGTGTGATGCCTGCCTCGACCTGGGTCTTTGTTGCCAGAGCCTTCGATAAGGTTGTACTGCATAATATGGTCCTCGTAAGCCTGAGCGACCTCGAATATACTTGGCAGTATTTTCTCGAGAGCACGCTTCTTCATCTCTTCGCTGTGAGCAGCACCCTTGGATGATGAGAAGTGATCGGCCGAGGTTGTCTGCACCGTGAATTTGGCCACGTCTCGGAGCTTGCTTATCCACGGACCCTTGCGCTTAATGTCGTCGATCTTCCGGTGAACAAGCATCATCTCAACAGCCAATGTCGAGAGATCTGTGGGTTGTTAGACATGTTCGACATCGTAGGTGGCCGCACTTACCCTCCTTCTTGAGATGTGAAGGCTCTTTGTAGATTACGTCTTGAGGCCACCATGGCGGCGTCTCTGCTTCGGAAGGCTTCATCTCGTGGTACTTGCCCCAGTCTCCAAGCCGTCTAGGCTCAATGAGCTTGACCCAGTGCGTGGCAATACCTCGTAGCGGCTTCATGGTGAGCTCATCGAAGCGGCGAGTAAGGAACTTCTTGAACGCATCGATGTCACCAATGTAGAAAGTATGGCTCTCTTCTGTCACCACTTCTACAATCGGCTCAACATCTTCAGCATTAGTGTCATCCGCGACAGCCTTGCGGTTGGAGGCCAAGCCTTGAGCGACAGACCGGGTCCTCTTCAGGCTTTTTGACTTGAGCAGTCCCTGCCTGTGAGTAGCAGGCTTCCGCTGCTTTGGGGCAGCGGGCTTGCTCGGGGTTTCGACCTTCTGTCGTGGCCCCTGAGTTGCATGCTGGGATGACCCTGCGGAAGCAAGTAAGCGATCTGTCGATGGGGCACAGCACGAAGCATAAAGCTTACCAGGTATTTGGGACGGCGCCGCTTGAATGGGACGATGCGTTCCGGACATACGGTCGCTGAATGAGTGCTGAGAGGTCATCACAGGCCGTGCCTTGAAGAGGTGCTCATGGCCTGCTAAGGGCTTGTAGACGGGCTCAGTGCGGCCGTCCTGGAACACCAACGTTGCAATCGGAATCGGAATTGCAACATCATCTTGGTCCTCAGCGGCTTTGACCTCTGACGTGGGTGTAGCTGCCTTTATCGCCTAGTGTTGAGTCAGTCATCGTGAGTGAGTTTCGTAGGCGCTAAGGGGAAAGTTAAAGGTTTGGGAAAGAGCGGACGCTAGATCGGGGCGGCACGTCTCGCGGCAGTCGGTACCGAAGCCTAGTTCCAACGACATGCAATGAGAACCTTGCACTTACCTTCGATGGAGGGTAATAGTCGCAATTCTCAGTCAGCGCGAATAAATCTTCGCCATGCCTCTCGGTCTCCGGGCCCTTCTGGTTGATTTCGGTGTTCATGGCAGGTTGCTCGGCCTTCAATGCTGGCGGGGCTGGAGCTGCCTCGAACCTCGCCATGTGCCGCGCCGGCAAGCGACGCGGAGACGGACTGCGATGGTGCGGGGTGCTTGGATGGATTGATGGCGGCTCAGATGATCTCAGAGCGGTTCTGCGCTAGGTTCTACCAGATGAGCTACTCTGCGCAATGTTAACTGCTGATACTGGCGTTAACAAAGGTTGGTCAGGCGAATGCCTGTGATGATGGGAGCGTCGATTATGCATAATGAGGCACACATAAGGATCACCGCGCAGCCACCGGCTCGTGGCTCGCTTAGGATCTGACATTGCTTACCTCGATCAGGAACGTCAAACCAGGGTGCCAGTCAATCGATGACTTGAAGTTGGTGTTCGCAAAATTGACAGTCAAAACTCGGTGTGGATGAGCGTTGAAGACGATAGGAGAAGCCTCGAGACCGACAGCAGGTGAAGGCTAAAAGGATCTGGAGTAAGATCGCGGATCGAAAGCCACCACTCAACAGACGCGGATGCAATATTTTAGCAGACGCAGGTCAAAGTCCCGCTAAAGCAAGCGTCGACAAAAAGCGTAGGTTGTACACGCGAACGACTCCAGAGCAGTCGATGGCTTTGGTACCAGCGCTATGGAATAGCGGGCTCAAAAAGGTCCGATAGTGGGCGGTTGTGTCGGTGCAAGATCTCAGGTCAATAGGAGTGAACGATACAGCCGGACCTATGGGCAAGGACATGCAAGCCTTTAAGGCAGGCCTCGTTTTACAATTGCAGCCGCCGCCCTGACCAGCCGCAGACTCCTTGAGCATAGCAGCCCTGTTCGACAGCCTTCTGCGCATGGCAAGGGACCCTGACTTCCTCGGGACATGACAGGCAAGCGATGTCCTATCAATAACCCAGCATTAAGACGGGCGGAAGGGGGAAAGCTACCAGCTGTTGAGCGCCTCGTTCGAAACGGTCCTCGAAATCTGGGATTAGGGGTCTTTGATCTGCAGGCCACTGACATTCCGATCTCCCCGTACCCACGACTTTGCCATTCCTGAAGCAAGCTGCCGCTGATGGATCGGATTCGGTGAGATCGCGACGAGAAAACGAATATTGTTCTCCGCAACTAGATCGCGTGATGTATACACGCTAATGCAGTCCAGCGAGGGGCCCTGGTGGGAGGTTGACTCGAAACATGCGTTATGGGCCGCTCCGTCCGCGGTCCTTCGCGAGGATCAAACCTGGCGCCGGGATCTATTCGATCGGAGAGAAGGGCCTTCCTTACGATCAGGTCGGAGTACACTCCTGGAGCAGCTCCAAAGCCTCACACCGCAATTCGAAATTGCACTGCGGCACACAACAGTGGGTTTGTGATGCATGAGTTCACTGTTCGTTCATCGAATGCCACCCACTCTGCTTCGACCACCAGCGGCAATTTGAGCCCAGGGTGTCCCTCGTCAACGACCCCTACTGACATGTCAACCACCAGTCACGGATGCAGCCACTTCCCCCCGTCACGCCACCATCATCCCAAACACCAAACGGGCAACGACGGAAACATCCGATTCGAAACATCAGAAAACAAATACGAATAACGGGACACCTGACTCTCGATCTTTGAGAACGAGTCAAGCGTTGCTCGCGACCGAAATCCTGGTCGTCGGTCCAGATTCAGATTTCGACAATCGCACGGCAATCGATCGCGGGCTGAACGCCCCATGTTGAGCCCACAATCATACGAAAGTACGATGTGAGTCGCTCAATTCGGTTGCTCGCTTAGCAGCAACCAGTGATGCGTGATGTGTTCATGTGGGGGCACGCGGCGCTGCAGCAACGTTGCGCTTCACAATGACTGGCATCTGAAGGCATAATGTCGGTCATACTGTGGTCGCTCGGTGTCTCTATGGTGTTGATGTGGAACCTGGAATAAATCATCGATATCTATGTCTTGAATTGCTCAAATTTGTCGATTGTTTCTCTTCAACACCTTGACCCTTCATAGTGCTTCTTCTGAGGGCAGCTACGTGGCCACCCGATTTGGGCATAGAAGAGGTCAGGGTACACTATCTGTTTCCCTAATCCGCGGCATGATCGTCCAAATTGCTAGATTGAGCAGACCGTTATCTCTGTTCCACATGTCAAGTCTGTGTTTGTCAGGGTAGCCGCGGGGCGAGGCGAGGCTACAGTTCAGACAGGGGTATGTCAAACATTCGCAGTTGTTGCTGCTGGCAGCATGCACGTACGCTTCAGCTTAGCTCTAACTGGAGCAGCTGCAGTTCCACATGTTGGGCGACTCGGTGGCCCCTACCTGCCTCAGGCAAGACCTGCAACTCCATCGCGGACGAATTGCGGGAACTGCGCGATGCGATTTGTGCAACGCTTGACGAGATGAGGATTTGCAGAGCATATGTATAGATTGCACAGCAATCGATCGGTCAAGATAGCGGTGGTGATGTGT
Source organism: Didymella keratinophila (assembly GCA_011058865.1). Lineage (NCBI taxonomy): Eukaryota > Fungi > Ascomycota > Dothideomycetes > Pleosporales > Didymellaceae > Didymella > Didymella keratinophila. Next base: position 15,408 of record SWKW01000179.1, read on the forward strand.
TTTCAAGCTGCTTCAGAGAAGGGTTTTTCTGGATTCGAGTCTCATGCGCGCGCATGTCCTGTGATATCAGAATGCTAGTGGCAATGTCCCGAATTAAACGTCCGCAAATTTTTCGCTTGATGTCGGTCTTCTATGCCGTTCAGAATCGGCTTCATAAGCCGGCGAAGAATATATGAACATCTACCAAATAGATTCCTGCGCTGACCCTCCTCCGCTCATGCTTCCGTGAGCAATTCCACCAATTCAGGTCAGGGTCGTTCCAGGGACTTTGCCGATACCAGGGACCGTTGCCGTACTGTCAGAAACCTTATCCGCCATTAGAGAGGTTGGTGTGCAAGCCGGCATTGAAAATCCTGGTCCTCGGTCCGATCCTCCCTAGATCGGTGTGACAGTCCGGCCTGACCCTGCCCGAACTGGGTTCGAGAACCTTGCAGTGCCCAGATGAACAGTTCATCACAAAAAGCAAACAAGCAAACCCACATGTGTCCACAAAGAGAGCAAAAATCGCGGAGCACATACGCAATATTAAAAGCTCAGGCATCAAGACCGTTTGAAACGGGCATAACGGGCTGCTAGCAAGCAATTTTTCACGCTTCTAAACGCACCCGTTGAAGTGACAGTTCGGAGCTCTACGGTTGACGTCGATGATGCTGCGCGGCCCCATCCGTGACAGAAAGCAATCCAAGATTGGAAGCGATCCTGCACAGATAGCTTGGAGGATGCTGCACAATTCGAGATGCGGCACTTTGCAAACTCTCTTCCAAGATGCTGCACCACGCTACTGTCAAACCCCGCCTCATTGTGCAACATGCACATGCATCACTCTCCCTCACAGCGGCATGACCTTCCCTCTTCCCGATGCTATTTCGGTACATCCATCACACACCTCTCTTAAATATCGCTTGTGCTCCACACGCCTTACACGCAGTGACTTTACCCCGTGGCTGCCACCCGTCAGAAACGATATGAATGTGTAGCGAGCCGCCCACGCAAATCTGCAAGCGACACGCCCACAACCATGCGCAGACCACAGGGCGCAACGCCCACTATCCACGCTGCAATGATGACACACATTGACACACGGCAACGGCAATCCCACACGACGTCCCCGCCCGCTAGCGCGTGTCAGACCGTGGTCGACCTGCGGGCAATCCCGAAGCGTGATGCTCCTCCGTACGCCATGGCTGATGGGGAAGAGAAGCCGTCGCCCGCCCGAGATGGCCAAAGCACAACAGCTCGTAGCCACCCTTGTGAGGTAGATTTCACGGGCCTTCTGGATGGCAGGAGGAGGCTGGAGAGGAAGGCTTCCCCGGAACACGTCATTGCTGATCACGATTTGGGCAACAAAGTGTGATGAGCGTTGGGAGGCGGGCTTGGAGTTTAATGTGGATATGTGAGGTTACAGTTTACTACTTTTCTTCTACATTAGTCCTGCTTGTCATGTATACTACAGCTAATTTCCCTCGATACTGCTAAGCAGATTCGCTTCCTTGACCAGATCATAGAACAGGCCCTTTTGCTTAACAAGCTCGGCCGGACTGTCAAATTCGGCGACAGTGCCCCTATCCAGTACGATGATGCGGTCACTGTCCAGGATTGTATTGATCCGGTGGGCAATGGTGATGATAGTCTTGTTCTTGAACATGTTGGAACGCAGGGTGGTCTGCAACATGGCATCGGTTTCCACATCGACGGCGGCCTGGAATTGTTAGTAGGAGATCGCGATCATGGCAGCAAAACTTACAGTGGCTTCATCCAAGACGAGAATGTTGCTTGGGGCCAACAGGGCACGAGCCAAGGACACCAGTTGACGCTGGCCAGCGCTCAGGTTCGACCCTCCTTCATGAACCTGCGCATCCAGCTTGCCCTGCATGCTGGCAACATGCTCCTTGAGTCGAGCGTGTTCCAATGCGCTCCAAAGCTCTGTATCGTCGTGGACATGTCCGGGATCAAGATTGTCGCGTACTGTGCCCTCGAACAGCGCTGCGTCTTGCGGGATGATGGCAAGTCGTCTGCGCAAGTCCAATAGGCCAATTGTGCTGGTGTTGAGGTTGTCGATGCTTACATGGCCCTCAGACGGCTCAATGATGCGGAATAGTGCAAGTGTAAGCGAGCTCTTGCCTGCACCTGTGCGACCGACAACACCGATCTTCTCATTTGGCTTGATGTGCAGATTGATGTTCTTCAGCACAAGATCCAGACCAGGCCGATATCGGGTACTGTAATTGTTGAAGGAGACGGCGCCCTGTGAAGGCCAGCTGATTGGCGGTCGGTTCTTCGAGATTACTTCCGGCGCCTCGCTTGGCAGAGCAGCGTACTCGAGCACACGTTCCACAGACACGATGTTGGTCTCTACTTCGACAGTCTGTCTGACGATCCAGTTGAGTGATTGGGTGATCTGGAGCGCATATGACATCGCCAGACCAACCATACCGGCCGAGAGACCGCTGTGGCTGGCAACAGAGATGATAGCGAAGCCGGCAGATGCCAGGATGATGATGGATCCGAGGAACTCTAACCGCACAGCTAACCATCTGTTGGCGCTGATGGATGGGTAGTATGCCCTCAGGTTAGCGTCCACCCGCCACTCATTCTCTAGCTCGAAGCGCTTCTGCTGGCTGTACGCACGGATAGTGCTCATACCACTCAGCGACTCCTGGAAGTGCGCATAGATGGGGCTTCGGCTGACACTGTCGAGTCGCTTGAGCTCTCGCGAAGTGCGCAGATAGTATCTCTGAATGTAGAGATACAGCGCACCCAGCGGCAAAATGACTGAGACAAAGATAGGAGTTCCAGCAGAAATTACGACCAGGGTGAACACAGCTGCACTTCGCATCAGTCAAAGGCACCACATCTGCATACCAAGACGGCTACATACCTCTGGCTGAGTTGACAAACAACATGTTAAACGTTCGGCTGCATACGTCAGATTGTGACCCGCAGATACCTCGGTGCCGGGTTGAACTTACGCTAGTACTTCATCAACCTTGTAGATGTCGCTAAACAGGGTCCGTCAGCAGCGGTACAATATGAAAATGGCAGAAGTTCTACTGCGAGACCTGCATGAAGAAGGTGCTTGATCGATGCGGTATGTATGATGACACCAAAACTTGCGTTGAAAGGCACGTACCTTGAGAACCGATTGAGGATGCGCCCCGCAGGTGTAGTTTCAAAGAAGCTCATTGGAGAGCGGAAGATAGCAAATGCCATCCGCTCATGCAGTTTACGGCTGGCCTGTGTTTCGCATTAGCCTTGCGCAGCGCGACCATGGGATGCGACTCGAACGTACCTCGATCGAGCAAAAGATCCAAAGGATGAGCGTCTGCACGACCACAAGAGCAGCGGATCCTACACCGAAAGCAAAGTAGATGCCAATGTTCTTACCCACGTGTGGGTTGCCGTGAGCACGCTGGTTGGCCTCAGACCATTGCTTGAGCCACACACTTGCACCTGCATACTTTAGCGTCTGTCATCTCGAATTGAAAAAGTGACGAGCCAATCGCGGAACACGTACCGATGGATGCTGTCTGAGCGCCAGCAAGGAGTGCCAGGTAAACACAAACTGCAACTAGGTTACTAGTCTTTGCATACTCGCCATACACAGACCACTTAACCTTGCCCTGTTCCGAAAATTCTTTCGTTTGTTTGCTCTTGAGGCCATTCTCTTCATCTGTAGTCTTGCCACGTGGTCCTCTGAAACTGGCAGTGCTGGCGCGGCGAAGAGTTGCGAAACTGTGTTTACGGGCCGTGCCGTTACCAGTCCTGAGAGGTGCGAGATGGGATGCGCTTTCCTGGGCAGCCTCGGCCTCCTCTCTGCTCTGGTCGTCATCCGATGCCGGACTGCCGCCGTAGACTGTGGACTCCTCGTCACTCATGACGCTCTCAGATGGAGCACTATCCTCGTTCTGGTCCTCGTTCTGTGATGTCTTGATAAGGCTGGCGATTTCGCCCTTCATTGCCATAAGCTGGGTGTAGCTGCCGCGTTCAAGGATCTTACCCTCACGCAGGAGTAAGATCATGTCGGCTTCGACCAAGACAGGGATGGAGTTGGTGGCCAAGATCCTGGTCTTACCAGCCAACAGACCGTTAGGACCCAGGACGTTGTTGATCAGGTGTCGCCCAACATGCTGGTCCACGGCTGACAGACAGTCATCAAGCAGGTAGACATCAGCACGAGCGTAGACAGCACGTGCAAGTGTCAGACGAGCTTTCTGTCCTCCTGAAAGTGAAATACCGCGCTCGCCGACCTCCGTCTGATCGCCGTCCGGAAGCTGAGCGAAATCGTCGCGCAAAGCGCAAGCATTTACAGTCTTTTCGTAGAATTGAGGGTCCCAGCGGTGACCAAATACGATGTTCTCACGTACGGAGGCGTTCATTACCCAAGCTTGCTGTGGTACGTAGGCTGCTTTCCCGTGCAGGACCACTTCGCCATTGACTTTCCAAAGGTCACCCAACACCGCTTGTAGAAGTGATGACTTGCCGGATCCAACACGACCGACGATGCAAGCAAGATCACCCTTGTGCGCGGTGAAATTGATCTGTTCCAAAGTGTGACGCCCGGCATTCTTGTCCCAAGTGAAGCTCGCGTCCCTGATGCGGACAGACTCCTCGCCGGTCTCTTCAACAGCAGGCTCCCGACGTACAGCATCAGCTTGAAGCTCGTCAGCACTCAGGTAGTCCGTAAGACGGCTAACAGCTACGCTAGCTTCGACAATAGCAGTAATGACCATAGGAAGAATGGCGAGCGGAAAAGTGAGGAGGTTGAACAAAGTCAGAGCCGGGAATACGATGTCGGTGGTCAGAGGCTGGTCCTGAGTCCAGACAAATACGCCGAAAGTCGAGCATGAGACCAGGAAGGGAGTTGTGGACCAGGTGAACGTTGAGAATGCTTGAGTGGCACCAATCTTGCGGAGAGTTTTGAGTTCCTGATCGTTTCGAATGTAGGTAAGGCGATTGGCGAAGGCGGTTGTCCAGGCGTACAGCTTGATAGACTTCATGTTGTTCAGGATCTCAGAGATGAGCTTGGTGCGCGCATCCTTGTTCTTCATCTGCTCCTTCTGCAGTGTCTTCATTAGACGTGCAATCACACCGTTGATTGGAATCATGATGATCATCACTGCTACGCCTGCGAAGCATGCCACGCCAAGCAGCTGATACAGTGAGAGCATGCAAAGCACAATCTGAAAGGGTGCTGACCAAAGCTGCTGTCCGTACTGAGCAAGATCCTGGAGACGCTGGGTGTCGACAGCCATGTAATTTACGATATCTCCGGTCGATTTGGTGGCTCTCCCTTCGTTGGACAGGCGAGTTGACTTGGAGTAGATGGCGGCCGTCAAGCAGGACTTGATGCGCATACCTGTTTCGAATGAACGCTGGAAATACTGGTGGAGTGCAGCAGTCTGCGAAACAGATACGGCGAACATGCTGAGTGCAAGAGCTGCGCCTCGTGCAACAGGCTGTGGATTGTCTGTCTCGTAGGACTTGACAAAGGTGATGAGTAGCCTAAGCAGCTGCGGCTGGACGAAGTTGAGACAGTCGCTGATGGTCTTGATGCATGCACCGCGAAAGTATGGGCCACCGAAAGAGCGGAAAAGCGCTATCCACAGTGAGGGACTCTTTTTGTTCTCCACTTCATAAATCCAGTTCTCTTCAAACTTCGCGGCGGTGTGCTTGGTCGAATCGCGCTTCCGGAGGTTCCACAAATCGTCTTGAGTGAGGAAGGTGTTGTAGCCGCGCTTCATCATGGGCGTCATCCATCCGAACGTGAGAACCGAAAAGATGTCAGCGTATTCATATGGACACTCATCGTCGTCACCCAGGGCATCGTAGTCGCTCAAGCGCTTCTGCACCAGCCATTCCAATGCAAATTCAATCGCGGCCAGTCCAACACTACCTGTGAAGACCGCGAAATATGCGACATGCTCCTTGTAGAGCTGCTGCGATACCAGCGAGCGAAGCTTGACACCATTGGCGATGAGGAAGAGCAGCCAATAGAACAGGACGACTCCGTTGGCATTGCGCGAGCGCCAATGTTCAATGTACTGGATGTAGAAAATGACGAGGAGGGAAATGATCGTAACGGCGGTGGTCCAGAAACGGAAATCCCCGGCCCAGATGCCTGCGAAGTATTCGATCTGGAGAGCAGCTTGTACGGCAGTCGTGACGATGAGAGCTCCGAGCACAGTCTGTTAAGCGCATTAAGTCAGTCACAATGTCGAAGTTGGAATCTCAAAAGTCGCTCGCACCAATTTGGCGTAGAAGTGCCAGTTCTGTTTGACAGGCTGCGGCGCGCATTTCCTATACAGATAGTACAGCGCGCCTGCTCCTCCTACTATTCCCCACACTGCGACCACCATTATCCAAACATCGAGGAAGCATGGCGTGAAGTCGAATCGAACGGGGCTGAGCGGCCCCCAACCCTCGCTGTTACCACATAGTGGCTGGCGATTGTCCTTCGATGCCTGCAGATAGCCGTAGCTAACACCGGCGCCGTGCTCGAGCGGGGAGGAGGGCAGGAATGGGATTTGCTGTCCCTGCATTGAGTGTGTCGTTGTGCGCGCGGCCAGGCTCCGTGTCGCAGAGTCACAGGCTGGGCGAGTTTGGGCGGCGTACAAGAAGAATCACAGACGCGCTCGCGTGGTTGGTCTTTTGCGAGGCAAGAGCGCTCGGACATTTCGTCAACTCCGTCATCGAATCGGCATTAGCGGGGGATTTGTCAGTTTGTCAGCACGGAGCTGCAAGGCGTTCAGATTTGGTAAATATTCTTTCATTTTGATGGAAATGTTTCTAAGATATTCAGTCATAAACACTGTCTTCAAGTCCCGCGATCAAGGTACTCATGGAGTGTCCGGTCTGGTTCCGCGGGAAGGTGCAGGGCGATTGACGTTCTGACGTGCAGTGACAAGCTCGAAGCCTGAATCCTTATCAGCCGATATAACGGAACTAGTACAGAGTCACGTGAAGTATGTATACTTCGCAACCGGTCAGCAAACAACAGAACACCCGGTTGATCATGTAGAACTTGATGCACTGAGACTATTGAATGCCTGCATCTTGCTGATGAAGCTTGACGTTGCTATGACAACTTTTGAATAAGCTGCGATTTTTTATTGATGTGCAGAGAAAATTAGGGATCACAAACGCACTCCTAGCCAAGCTTCTTCACCCAAACACAGAATCGGTCAGGAAGTACAAGAGCTAGTACGGAGTAACAACGAGGCCTGTCACCAAACTGTCGACTGATACAAGCTACAGAGAGTCGCCGGTTGCGACATCGAGTGCATGAAAGAGCGTTATCTAGGGCCTCGTCGACTACGAGCTCAGCTGACGGTGATGGTCCGGCTCTTGTGGGGGCAGCCTTCTGGACCTTTGCACGCATTTTCGTCAACATGGAAACTTTGGAGGCATCATTGACCCTGAAGCAGACATATGGGCATCCTACCTTCTTGAAGACGGGACTCTGGTAGCGCCTGAGGGTTGGACTGACGGCTGGAGTCCAATGTCTGTGGCTGCCTCAGGAACCCTAGATGACTATTGCAACTTTCCGACACTTGCACTTGCAAATGTAGTCAACTTGTTGGCGACAGGCTTCACGCACGTTGAACAACCAGGTGGAATTTCCACGATTGAAAACTTGTGGATTGACTACCAACAATGGTACGAATATCGATCTCGGGAAACGTTGCCCCTTTATGAGAGTAGGTCCGAGCCGCGGAAACCCATTTCCAACAATCGTTCTTGCTGGCGACTCCTCGATATGCGCATACACGATGTACCGTGCTGGATGTATGCTCCTTCTGCGTGCGGGTCGGCTTCCTTCCAACCTAGCCGAATAGCAGCTGATGCAATGGATTCAATCTGGCACGCGAGAGAACTTTGCGGCATCAGTATGACGACTGCATCGCACGCCGGCTGGATCAATCAGGTTTTCCCTCTGTAAATTGCTGGACTTGCGTTCAATGCGGCAGAGTCTGACGACGGCGAAGAGTCTGTGCCGGAGAAGTTTGCGCTTCTCAAGCACCTTGCCAAGATTGAGCGAGAAACTGGCTGGCCAACAAGCAGCAAAGCTGCCGACTTGCGCAAGCAATGGGGACTTCGATGAATAACGAGTCTACATTACACTACTATATGGATGAGATCGCTTGAAGCAGACTGTCTACAGGCCAGCCAACACTGCCGTCATACAGCGCATGTAGGGCTCTCTTACACAGGGCTGACAGGCCGTGCTCGATGTCAAAGCCAGTCTTACCCAGCCTTTCGTCCCGTCCTGGAAAGCTCCTCCTGGCATTGCCTTACGATCCTCCCATCTGGTAGTCGAGGCCACGCAACCGGCTCAAAGTCCTCGTCGATGCGATAGGGAGCTAAAAAGAAACCGTGCAAGACCGTGAGGAGACTTAGACCCTTGTTGATTGCAAAAGTGCGTAATTAAGATGCTGAACTCTTTCCGTCATACTGCCTGACTATTTGCTTGTCCGAATTAATACGGTGGCAAGCTAGTAGTTCGATACGATTGGCACTGGCGACGTTAAAGATTGGAAGCAGATACTCCGGTCCGAATTTGTCGAAGCTGTCTGCGAGTCTAAGTCCGGAGTACAGGTTGTACACTGGATCTCCACGGATCCGCTCGAAGGGTTCGATAACGCGGCGTTTAGGATCTCCGTCTTCGTTCTCGGGGCGATGATTGAACAGCATTCAGACAGCGCCCAGTCCAAGACTGTCGTCTTCTTTGCGCTCGATCGCAGCGACGAGCACATAGCCGGTGGAGAACCACTTACAAGCAGCCAAGGTCTTCTTGTCGGTGTTTCGAGGATCTTTCAGATCTAAAATATACTGCAAAGCTCCGAGTTGGTAGAATGAGAAGCTGCTTTCGTCATTTGCGCTTGTGAAGTCATCGCCATCGTAAGAATCGTCGCTCTTGCGAAATTTGTCACGTGTACGCGAAGGCTGCGAACCCATTGGAAGCAGGTCGGCGATTGGAAGAACTGCCCGGCGGGAAGAAGCTTGATACCTGCTGCTCCGTGGGCCCGTCCCCGAACATCTCCCCTATGACACCGAAATTGTCGTTCTCCGCAGTGTAAGAGTACGGGTCATCTTCGCCTGCATCTCCATCTACATACTCGTCCGCATCTTCATATCCGCTGTGACTGTCGCTCTCGATAGCTTCTGTGGAGTCATTCGGTACGATGCCACGATTGATACCCAATATCATGAATGGCAGGATGTCGGTCTTCAGAGAGATGGGAGCGGTTTTTGTCGCGGTAGAGCTGTCAGTGCTCCATGTTGGCATTTGGGTGTGAGGAGGCTTCTTCTGTCTGTTCCAGTTGACCATCTTGAGATCAGTGGGCAGCAAGTGAGTTGAATTTGACATCAGAAGGAATACGGCTTTGTTGACATAGCCGATCCAAAGTTGATCCACGAGTTGAGCCTAGCAAAATCATCAGCTACGCGCAAGTAGATGGTGAAGAGGCAAAGTTGCGACTGACGCTGCGACATGGTCGAAACTCTTGATGTTAGTCTGCATAATAATGGCTCTGTACTCCTCAGCCGTATGTGTCTAAGGTTCTGGTTTTGCTGCCATCTTTTTCCTCCGAGCTTCACGCTCCTCATTGTCCGCCTTGTCTTGAAATTGGTCCTAGCCCTCCCTGAGAGCGTCAGTCGTGAGGAACTCCGCTGCTGCACATCGAGCGTCCTCACATCTGCCAGTTACCCTGACGACTGCACGCATTCTCTCCCAGCCTTTCTGCCAAATCCGTTCGTTAGACTCCATGACTGACTGCAGGTTTGCTGCCGCTCTGGTGCTCGATGTCGCCAAATGGCTGTCAAATCCGGGTGCAAATCAGAACATACTCCAGTCATATTGAACGCTGATGCAGTGGAGTTGGGTTTGAGTCATTTAAATGGACATTATCAGAGTCAGAGTATCAAGGGTCTGGGTTTACATGCTAAACATACTCCATCCATGGTCATACTCATCAAAACAACCGCTGATCACCGGTAGCGAAGCTCAAACGACCCACTGACGCACGATTTTGTTGCCCAATGTTCTAAATCAACCAACCAACTCAAAATCCTCCTCAAAGCATTCAGGCTCAGAGGCTAGGAAGCAAATCTCGCGATGTGCCCTAGATCAGCAAAACTGTCGGCAATTCTCGCCGCTGCGATGCAGTCATCTGTACCTAGAAGCTTTTGAGGTGGTACCCAATAATGAGGTGCTCCATCCCCGTCTGGATCAGCCCAGAAGTTCCAGAGCACCCATATGCCCTTGAGGCGCCCGGAGGTATCAATTTTTGCAACGAGGATGTAGTCTGTCCTGGGCCACTCCTTTGCAAATACCTCGTCGAGATCTGCCTATGATCTTGTTGAGTCGCACATAATGATTGATGCCCAGGACCATGTCAGGAAGGACAGACACGTCAGTTGCGTGGTCCCAATTGGCCTCCCTTGTGGGACGTAGGATGCGAGTGTTTGGAACGAGGCGGAACGCATGACCCTTCGTATGTCCTATCGGAATGTGTGGGTGTAAGCCACCGTTCAAGAGCTCGTTCGAACTGTCTTCGTCAGCGGCGGAGGGGAATTCACTCGGCAGAGAACGTACACGGCTACTTGATTGACGTTCTTGAAGTCCACGTTTTGCACCTGCTCTTGGTAGACTTTCAGAGGGTGAGGATCGCCATTTTTGGACTCTGCGTCACCGGCGGCGGCAACATCCCCAGGTGCGTTTGGCTCTTTCGCTTTCTAAGCCTTGCACCAGTCGTTGTATGCTTTGACCTCTGTGGGAGTTGTGAAATATTGGTCGTACATGTCGAAATCATCCTCAACTTCGAGGTCTGGCCAATCGTTCCCCAGAGCGAAGTATTCCTCGAACTTCATTCCATCGGCAATGTCGGTATGATCGGTATTCATGCTGTTGCGCGGCGATGATGCCAGCAGACAAATGCAGGATTGAGGTGATTGAGGTATTCCTGACAGAGGTGGGTGGCAAAAGAGGGTTCAAGGGGTAATTAATCAAGCTTTGAACAGGTAGCGTTCATGATTTGACTTAGTAGTCAATGCGGCTTTGCGAACCAAGCTTTGTCCTCAAAAATTCCATACTCGTTCTAAGAATCCCCTCACACTGGTGGCGAAGAAGGGGAAGATGGTGAGTCTACGTAACAAGGTCATAGACCCACTGGCGCACCACAGTACCCGCTGGTGTCTTGAACCACCCGACTAGCTCAAAGTCGTCGTCGAAGACCTCACACTGTGTCATTGAAACACGTATCTCGCGATCAACACTATGTAAGGTCGGAGAAGCGTTCGGCAATCTTCGCAGCTGTGAAGAAGCGCATCGTGCCAAGAAAGTTGGCGTGTGGCTGGACCCACACAGGCTCGCCATCTTCGCGTACCCATAACTTCCAAAGAAGCCACACCGACCCAAGTTGTCCGGTCTCAGCGATCTCAGCAACGACGACGTAGTCTGTCTTGACCCATGACTTCGCGAAGATCTCCTCCCTGGTCGTAGTGGCATCGGGCATGTTGGAGCAATAATGCAGTGCGCCAAGCTGGTAGAAGGCGAAGCCTGTCTCGTCGTTCAAGGTTGTTGCATCGCCGATTCGACTGGATCCCTTTGGGGCACAGGATCAGGGCGACCAAACTTGCCGAACCGCCTCCCCGGCGTGGAGAACCTAGCAACCTTTCTCGCGAGCTGAGCATGATCTTCAAGAGAATCGACCTCGTAGTCCTCGTCATCATCCTCAGAATAGTCGCATGATTGCAAGTATCGAATGATGGCCTGCTCCTCCTCCTCCTCATCATCATCCTCTTCAGCATAGTCCTGCGGCTTGTTGTGTCGAACACTAAAATTGACGCCCAACATCAGGGGGGAAGCACTTTGCTATCGGTGTTATGCGTGTAGTTCATCTCTCTTGTGGATCGCAGGAGGCATCTATCCGGAACGAGGCGAAAGGCCACGTTGCCATTCGTATACTTCCTGTCGCTTGGATCGACTATATATCCCATTGGGATATGCGAATGGAAGCCGCAATTCAAGAGGCTATTGAATCTATAGTCGTCAGCAGTGTTAGTTGTACTGGAGGCGCGAGTCTCATACCTAGCTGCACCCTTATCACTATTGTGGATTCCTCAAGCCGAATACGTTGACAGTCTGTTTTGACTTTACTTCGGACCCAAGCCACACAGATGTATCAATTTACCCCCAATAGATCAGGAAGTTCACACAACCTCTCCGACTTCTGATACTCGTGCACCAGCTCCAAGAATTCCTTCTGCTCCGCCTCACTCGCGAACTCGATCTTCGCTCCACTGATGACCTTCTTGCGATCGACCTCGGCCTTCTTGCCCTTCTTCTTCGCTCCTGCCGTACTGCCTCGCCTTTCCTTCGCACTGTCTTGGCTTGCACCCGCTTCTGTAATGGTCTCTCCATCATCAACGACGCTGTCTTTCCTCATCGCCCTCCCCGTTTCCGCAATCGGCACTCTAAGCCCTTTGACCTTGACCTCCCTCGCCCCGCAGTCCGCCACAGTGACAGGGTTGTTGCTGCTATTCAGATAGAAAGCGAGGTAACCCGGCCTAAAGCTAGCGGAAAAGTGCACCAAGCCAATGACCGCCCCTGTGTCAGGGTCCTCCCAGATCCTCAAGTTCTCTAGCGCACACATCTGCTCCGCATACGCAAATGCCGCCATAGGACCATCGTGGATGCGCATCGTTTTGCTCGTGCGGAACGTCGCTAGTAGCGTGCGGCCCATGATCTCGTTCTGGAACAGGGTCGCACCCGCGGCGTCGGCAAACACGAAGTTTACCCAGCTCGTTCTTGCTGCTCGCAGCAATCGATTCCCGTACCGCACATCGTGGAATTTCAGCTCGCAAGGAACAGTCATGCTCACTTTTGCAGGCGAGAAGTAAGATGAGTATGGGATGTAGGCCGAGTCGTCGGACATGGCGAGTTCTACGCGCACGTTGTTGTCTGAGCTAAATGCCCAGATGGAAGTCACGACGCGGACTCTTTTCGTTTCAGAGTCTGGAATGCGTTTGCGTACGACGGCGATGCGGCAAGATTCGCATGCTTCGACCATTTCGATGTCGGCAACGTCGCCGGGACAGTCAGGGTCGGGCTGTGTCTGTTGCGAGTACTCAACAAGAGTGCCGCGGCTGAGCGATGTTAGTGATTGTCTGCGAGAGTGAGCGATGCATGCAAGGAAGACCTACACGTCGCACAACACGGCTGAGTTGCGGAAGGCGTCCTTCTCGAAAGCAGCCTTTTGACTTGCAGTGGTTGAGCTGCGGTGCAGTTTTGTGATGCTGTCTTGCCGTGCTGGGAAGGGACTCAGTGTCGAAGCTGACTTGACTCTGCTAATGTCCGTCGTTGACTGTGCAGAAGATGGGCGTATGGCTGGAGGCGGAAGGAGTGTTGATGAGCTTGTATTTGACCGCATAGTCTCGCTTAGTTCGGGAGTTCGTGGCAGGGGCAATGTCTCGCCTACAGAGATGAGTGTATGCCTGTTGTTCAAGGACCCTCGTAAAGGGGCCGAAGAGGTGGACGATGCATAACTGCTGGTAGAGTCCCGGACCGATGAGCCTCCAAAACTAAACTCGGATACACGCTTTCGAGGAGATGTTGGTGGTGACGGGCATGCCAACACAGTTGAATTGTCGGCAGTGGCGGATACTGGTGACGAAGGGACTGCGGATGCAGACCGTTGTCTAGAACTTGGCGGTGCTATCTGCTGACTAGTTCCTCGAGGCGACAAGGCTGGTGGTGGTAATGCGAGTGAAGCTGAACTGAGGGGATCTGGTAGTTCCGCTATGGGCGATCTTGCTGGATTTCGTTGCGGAATAGGTGGTGCTTGTGTGGTGGGGTTCACCAGAGCAAGCTCCTGTACAAAGCGCGACACTTCCTCGAGCTGGTCCTCAAGGCTGCCAGGCAAGTCATACATGGAGTCGAAGCGTGCGGCCATAGGACTCACTACACCTTCCAGCTGCGAAAGCGAGCCACTGAGTGAGGTCAGATTTGCACATAGGGTCTTGACAAGCTTCTTACCTTCGTACCGCCTCTGCAAGGAGGCGTATAGATTTTGTGTGCATCTGTAGTAGATTGCTGAGGTCATGCAAGTTTCCTCCTTCGGTAGTCCACATGATGGTGTCATACTGAGTCAAGACGAGGTCGCTCCAACTGCGCTCTATCGCAAAGCCGCCGACCGTGCGATGCTTTCTGATTACCTGATAGCGATCGACTAAGGAGTCGAGATCATGTATTGTCCTTTTACAGGACGACAGGATTATGGCAACTCCCTCTTGGGTTTCTTGGCTGGCCTTCGATAGCAATCCATGACCATCCTCGGCGTGTATTGCTTCTGCCAATAGCTTGAGAGCCTGTGCCAGGCCGCTGATATCGGTCTCGACAGCGTGAAAGTCGGATGGTGCATCTTTCCGACCTGCGGTGAAGATCCGCCCGGTTTTCCAAGCGACTTGTGACAGCATTAGTATGTCCCCTACATTGGGGACAGTCATCGTGGACGTAAGTAGTTGACCATGCAACACACAAAGACAGCCCAAAGTGAGCAAAGCAGATGCCAAGGGTAGTAGTAATGATGAGCTATGCGTCGGAGTTGTAAGGGTTTGCAGATCTGGGGATGACTGATGCTTTACTTGAGGCACGACGGGCGTGGGGGCGATGAAATGGGTGCAGACGGCGCGCCTAGAACGGACGCAGGTATAAGCCCAAAGCCATACGGTGGGTAACGAGGCTCCATTCTGACAGTTTGGTGGGTACTTTCGAATTGCAAGTGCTGAATGAAAAGCTGTGGTCGACGGGAGCAAGGCCGGCAACACGTGGTACTAGAGCGAACGATCATTGGCACCTGCGGATGATGCCGCAACAGCCCTGCCGAGTGTCAATACCGTCGAGCCGCGTGGCCCGGGATGTAGAGATAGCGGAAGCAATGTGGAAGTGATGGAATCCAACAATGGTCGCACGCATGTGCAGGGGTCTTTAGGGTGGTTGTCAGACAGTCCGTTAAGCTTGAGTCCTGAACGCCACGGCGCAAGCCTTCATGTTTGGCCAGCCCATGCCTTGCTTTGCTTTTCATGCTTGTTGTACAATATACAATTGTCATGCCGCACGTAGACGGTCGAGTGCCGAATGCTATGGATGCGAAGCGTTCCGGTATTTGGCAGCTTCGTCTGCTATGCATCGATCCTTGCTCTCCCATCATCCCCCAAATACCGATGCGCCGAATTATTGGTGTTGTACAGTGAAGTAAACAGTCGTCAAATGCGCGATTGCGATCACAATGCTCCGAACTTATGCGAGGGGAGAGAAGAGGCTGCAGATACGTCAGCTAGTGATTCTGCACGGACTGGTTGGAGGTGGTACCGGATGAGAGAGGGCTTGGGCTGGCTCTGCGAGTAGCCAAGGTAGAGGATCAGAGGCAGGTAGCCGTAGTGGATGGCGACGCGGGAGACATCGATGATGCGCGCGATGCGCTCCTGCTATCATGTTAGTCCTGGTGTTGGTGCTGGAGCGGCGCGCGACGTGCCTTGGACTCTTCTGACAGCGAGAACATGATGTGAATGTGCGGGAGTGTCTATCGGCGGAGCGACGGCGGTCGAGGGTGCTTGTGAGGTGGATGCGGCGATGGGCGACGGGCGATGGGCGACGGGCGATGGGCGACGGGCGATGGGCGATGGGGCTGTCGGCGATGATGGCACAGCTCAAGCCAAAATCTTGAGGCCGCGGCAGAGATGCGCTAGTGACGGAACTTGGGGCGGCGCGACCGTCGAAGCTTCAAAACTTCCAGCATCATCGCTCCCACTCCCAGGGCCCAGAACTCTGACAGCGTCTGCCCAGCCGCCCGCATAAGAGATTGTCGCCCGGAGGATACGATTGTCGCTGCATCGCATGCGCTTTGCCCACCATGTCGGCACCGAGCGCACGCCATTGGCACGTTCACTACTACACAGGGCCGTCGCAGCTGCTAATGCGCCGCAGGGAACAGAACAAGGAAGCCACCGTCTACGTCGGAAACCTCCATGAACGCGTCACGCCCCGCATCCTCCACGAGCTGATGCTCAACGCCGGCCGCGTGCGCAACGTCAACATGCCCGTCGACCGCGTCAACAGCCAGCACCAGGGCTTCGGCTTCGTCGAGTTCCACACCGAGGCCGAAGCCGACTACGCACCCAAGATTATGAACAACGTCGCCCTGTACGGCAGCCGGATACGCGTGAACAAGGCGTCGGCTGACAAGCAGAAGAATGTCGAGATTGGCGCCGAGCTCTTCGTCGGCAACCTCGACACCATGATCGACGAGAAGACGCTCTACGACACATTCGGCCAGTTCGGTCCTCTGACGGTGGCACCCAAGATTGCGCGCGATGACCACGGTCTTTCCAAGGGCTACGGCTTCATCTCCTTCGGCGACTTCGACTCGTCGGATGCAGCCATCGCCAGCATGCACGGCCAGTACATGATGAGCAAGCAGATCTCGGTCCAGTACGCCTACAAAAAGGACGGCAAGGGCGAGCGCCACGGAGACGAGGCAGAGCGCATGCTCGCGAAGCAGGCCAAGGCCCACGGCGTCGCGCCCGCCGTCCAGCCTCTGCCAGCACACTTGTTCCAGGCACCCACGCCAATGGTACCTCCGGGCGCTCCCATGATGGGGCAGGGCGCAGACCCCCGCATGGGCATGGGCGGCACACCAAATGGACCTGGCGGGTACGGGAGACCGCCGCCCATGGCTCCTGGCGCTCCTCCAGTGCTCGCACCACCGCCTGCTGGGCTGCCAGCACGCCCCCCAAGCGGCGCTCCTGCGAACTTCTACCCTCCGCCCGCCGGTTTCCCAGGCGGCCCTCCACCGGGTGCGCCTCCAGGCTTCGGTCCCCCAGGCTTTGGACCCAGATGAGCGGCGGGGAATACGCCATATGGCACAGCGTAATGTGAAGTTGAAACGATGATCATTGAGGCAGAGAGCAACGACCACCTACGTCCATGACCTGAGATTGCATTGGAAGGCAGCGTGTCCTGAACAAGTGTCACGGCACCAAAAGCAAATACCCAAGAGCTGGCCACCTTGATGGAGCTCTTATCGAGTCGTTAGAAGAGATGGATTAGTGGAGTAGGATAAGGACGACGGTAGATGGTCGAGTCCGTAGGATATCAAAAGACATAGGAGATAACGAAAGAAGAAGAACTAGAGACACTCGCCTGATAGCTGTCGATCAAACAAAACATACCACCTGCACGTGAAGCCAACCAGCTCAAGACACAAATGACGAAAGAAACAACCCAGACACCAACAAAAGTCCCGAAGAAGCGAACGCTAACAAATCAAGCCCCAAGCCCTCTCCTTGCCCCGCGAACGACCTCACGAGAAGCTCACGAACTTGGGATCCCGCGGCACACCATCACTCCCTACTCCCGCCTTGCTAAACCGCTCCTGCATGAGCAGTCTACGCGCCTCATCGAAGCCGACGTTCTTCCTCTTCATGATGCGTAGCACCTCCTTCTTCCCCGCATCATCCAGACCCTGCCGTGAATCGCCCTCGACGTTGCCTGTCAGGTCGAAGTCGCTTGAGTGTAGCCCGGCTTCGATGTCGTCGCGGAAGGAAGTCGGAAGGCGCTGGTATAGAGGCCCCGGGGTGAGGCGTGGGAGGAGGTGGATCCAGCGGGCGCGGGTGAGGTAGAGTGCTGCGAGTGTTAGTCTGGACTGTGCTGGTGATGTGGCTGGTGAGATCCATGTGACAGGGGTACGTACAGGTGCCGACCGCGAAGACGAAGAAGGCGATCGAGTAGAGCATGTAACCCATGGCGGCGGTCTGAAGGAGTGTGGATAGACTGTTCGAAGGATACGAGGACTA
This sequence comes from Didymella keratinophila, assembly GCA_011058865.1. Taxonomy (NCBI): domain Eukaryota; kingdom Fungi; phylum Ascomycota; class Dothideomycetes; order Pleosporales; family Didymellaceae; genus Didymella; species Didymella keratinophila. Next base: position 33,261 of record SWKW01000179.1, read on the forward strand.
GCTGCGCGACGTGTACGTGTAGGCGGAGGTGTTCGGGAGTGCGCCCAGTCGTGGTTGCGGAAGGAGCGGCAGGAGGCTTGGTACGAAGGAAGCACGCAAGGAAAAGAAGGTAAGCAGTCTATGAAGCGCTCTCGCAGCGCACGTCTGCTGAGCTCGCAACGACTTGCTTTCAGAAGGTAACCAGGCAGCAAGCCGTTCTCTGTTCTGTCTGTCACAAGCTAGCTGACGACGCTGCTCGCGCTCGGTGATCGTCACTAGCGCTCCGCAGCCACGGCCGTCAGCCACAACTTCCTCGCACGGCGAAACGTAGTTCCGGCCCACTAAGCGGCGCATGCTGTCGAAATCGCACACCGCGAGCTTGGGGGAAAAGTCCGTACCGCCGTATCACCACCCCATATCGACACAATGGCCGCCACAATCTCCCACGACCTCGCCTGGACAATCACCAAGGGCCACAGCGCCACCCTCGTCAAGAGGGCCAACGGCGTCCAGTTCTCCCGCGACCCGCTGAACCTGAGGAACGTCTACAGCCGCAAGAACGAGGGCCAGATCGCCGACAAGGTGAATACCACCATTGGGCAGGAAGATTGAGAATGGTGTGCTGATTCAAGCAGGCCATCGGTGTCGTCTCCTCTGAGAACGGCGGTGTCACCCTCCTCGTCAAGAAGGCCGACAAGCACCACCAGCCCGCCCGCTCCACCCAGACCACCACCTTCGGTGCCTCCAAGGGCTCGCGCAAGTACGTCACAATCAGCACTCGACGAACGATCCACCAAATGTCGCGATCAGGATCTTGAAGCAGGGACTAATGAACACAGGATCTACTCCGCCATCGTCAACTCCACCGCCAAGCGCAACTACCGCCCCGACCTCCGCAAGGACGCCGTTGCCCGCGCCTCCGCCATCCGCAAGGCCGGCAAGCCCGTCAAGGCCTCCCCCGCCCAGAAGCTGAGGGGCGCCAAGGCACAGAAGGCCGCCGAGGCCTCCGCATAGATCATGAGAATTGATTGATGTGGCTGTGCGTGTGCTGGGATAGAGGAGTTCGTTCTGCTTTTGGGATGGATCGCATGGATGGATGGTATTCGTGGGATGCATGACGAAGTATACGAGCTAGGTCAAACAATGGCCGGCCGGAAATGAAAATGCTTCGAAACCCAATGCGTTGTCACATGGATTGAGATTGATATTTCAGTGTACTACTGACACAGAGTAGGATAGTCGGCACAAAAGCCCACTAGGGAATGGTCGTGGCCGAGATCGACTCAGGACGGGCACTCGGTATTTGCGAGCTGCTGATACGCATGGATAGTCGTCCACTTTAGCCTGGGCTCAAAACCAGCATCTTCATTTTCGGCACAACGGTACGAGATGATCACTGTGCGGTTTGTCCCGTTGTACCTTGAATCCAAGATTGCGTCAGCTCGCCCTACTAACAGCTTCGTCCTCCAAGTCGTTCAGATCCTCAATCACAGCCGTGGACACGTCCACCTGTCCTGTGGTACGCCTTGTTTGGCGCGACTATCTCGCTCTCCTCCATCACTTCTCCGACCACGGGCTCTTTATCATCCTCTCCTTGCATCTTCCCATACTTGCCCAACCGTATCGAGCTGCGATACACACGGAGATCAAGGTACGTTGCAAGCGCTGTGCTCACGCTGGACCTGTCAGTCGAGTCACTCGTTGTCGAGCATATCGAACTTACAACCCACATCCCGAGAACGAGAAGCACGCTTTGTAACTCCTGCAAATATCGATTTCCACCCTGCTCCCCCAATTCTGTCGGCTGCAGCTATACAGCAATGTGCCGCTGCTCCACCAGGTGAACAACGCGAAGCCTACGGTCCAAAGCAGCAGAAGAAACGTATTGGAGAGCATACTCAGTCGTGGATTGAGGCCTTTGAAGTAGTGCAAGATGATGGTGACGCTGAGTTGAACAATAGTCAAGGCTGAGACGGTCAAGAGAAGCAGCCATGTCCATGGAACATCGTAGTCGTCATGACGGAGTTGATGGGCGAAGTAAGAGAGGATTGCGCTAACTACCGTTGAAGAGACAAGTTGGAAGGTGCGAAGCAGGTGGAAGGGTACTCGAGGATATGGTGGCGACTGAGGTCGCGTTCTGCTCTTCATCTTAAGCAATGGGGAAGGCCAGGAGTGAGGGAGAAGATTTAATGATTGAGTGTCAGACCGCGAGTGCGTGCAGGTGTAAGTATTGCGCAGCAAATACCAATGCAAGTACGAGTGCGAACGCGAGATGTTGATTACAAAACAAACAGAGTGTCTTCATCATTACAGCCGATCGTTCTTGCTCCCGCTGGCGCTTTCTATCCTGAAACCGCCCCCATAACGCAGATGGAGGTGGGTGGGTGGGTGGTTAGGCGAAGCGCGCTTATCACCGATCGTTGCTAATTCACCTGCGTCTCACGAGGCTGACACAAAGGACAACGCAATATTGCGAAAATACATTATGGCCAACCAAGCCAGCGTTGTTCAAGGTCAGCTATTGGTGGATCGCAACCGTGTCGGTCCGCAATGCAACGTCTTGGACTCCAATAAGCCAGGTCCTGTGCAATCCTACGCGTGCAAGCGCTCGGGTACTGCACCATTACTACTGGCCACCCACCGATATCGCACAGTTGAGTGCGTTTCCTGGATCTCACAACACTTCTTATCCTCATTGCGACTATTGTCAAGGCCCGTCTCCAGTTCTAAGCATGTTGAGATTCAGTCATTGTGTTACAGTGCTAGCATGTGTTGCTTCTCTTTTCGCTAAAGAAAGTCTGCCGCACCATGGACAGGTATATAGACTTTCAAACGAAGCAGTAACCACAGACTAATTCTGACCTGACTATCGATCTTCATGCTTCTGCGACACTCTCAGTGAGAGCGATCAAACGCGCTGCTTGGAGGATTCAGAAACAATTATTGAGTATGATTCGGAAACGCTCGCCTACGATGATGGACTCAAGGTAACTGGAGATTGGAAGTTTGATACCAGTATTGTCTTTGCTGGCAGCCAACTTGACAGTGTCACTTATATGGCTGCACGGGACTTCTCTAGCGACTACAACCAGAATTTTGGCGACAGCACGTCCGATGGCGGACTAATTGGCTTAGGATTCCAGCGTAATCAGCAGGTCGACGACCCTGACGACCAGTACCCGACCTTGCCGGAACTTCTTCGAGAGCAGAAGAGAACTGCATCAACTGTATTCAGCATGTGGTTCTATGGGACCAACGACGAAGGCACGTTTGAGGCGAGTATCCTTTTCGGTGGCTACGTGAGCAACTTCTTCAAAGCCCCGCTTACAATTTTCCGTATGCAACCCACCACCGTCAAGGACAACGTCACGGAGATAGTCGTTCAACTCGATCGCATAGTCTTCCGCGGAGTGGATGCCTTCGTCAACTGCACAGACAACACAGATGTCCTGCTTGATACAGGAACCTACAGCTCCTGGTTGCCACTCGACAGTTTCAAGAGAATTGTCATCAGGTTATCATCACTAGCTGACAACAATGGCAACTATCACTAGGGTACCAGAGCGGGTAAGAAACATCGCACTTTTATCGTGTAAATAACACAGAAGAAAGTCTGTCATTTACACTGCGTTAGGGGTGTATTTTACACTATATAAAAGTATACCTTATCTAAAATAAAGGTATTTTACACTGCTTAAAGACTCTTATTATTCTATTTATCTATTCTATTTATCTATTCTATTTATCTATTCTATTTATCTATTCTATTTATCTATTCTATTTATCTATTCTATTTATCTATTCTATTTATCTTATATAAAGAAGTAAGGAGAAAGAGGGGGCAGAGAGAGAGGGGTGGCAGAGAGAGAGAGGGGTGGCAGAGAGAGAGAGGGGTGGCAGAGAGAGAGGCAAGAGAGAGAGAGGTCAGAGAGAGAGTATGTATACGTAAGAGGAGGGTTAATAACAAACTTTTATAGCTAATTAGTTACAGTATAAAAAAGACAAAGTTCTGTGTAAATAGACTGTTTTACCTAAATATGCAGTAAATCTCACTCTGGCAGTGTTTTTAACACTGCAGCAGTACCCCAGTGTATCGTATCGGTTCCAATGCTGAACGCACTTTCGCGGTGTTCGACGACTGTAGAGCGTGGAACTTCTCCGAAATAATAGAATTCGGTTTTGGCGACCTGGTGATTCCAGTGCCCCTGTCTGATGTGGTTCGTCACATCACAAAAGACGAGGAGAAAGAAAAGAAGTTCGGGAAGTTGAGGGACCGCGAGCGCCAATGTGTCACTCACGGTAAGTGCTAGGCTCTAGATCTTGCGAATCGTCAAAAACTAAGAGTAACAGGAATAGCAGCCTACCCTGAATCAAAGCTCATATGGGAAGGCTGGACTGGCACCCCAGCTGATCACACACGTCGACATATCCTGGGTGTGACATTCCTCCGAAATGCATTCGTACTGTACGATATACTGCAAGAACAGGTCGCTCTTGCACCAGTTGATCAGACGGCGATGTTCGACACCCCAGAGGTGTCGTCCTTCGATGACAATAAAGAATTGCATCAAGCGCAGATGTTAGTCTGGCCAGATACAGGGACTGCGCAATTTTGCAGCAAACACAGGCGAAATCACAAGTCAAGTTAGGTGATACAGTATTGTAGTTATGGAGATTCTGTATTGCTCCGCGGTGCATCCTACAGCAAGCCTAAGGGCTGGTAGCAAGCAAACACGTTCCAGGTCTACTTTGTTGATAGGTCAGCTGCTAGGCCCTTTTTCGGCTGCTTTTCTCGATCTCCAAACTCTTCAGCTATCTTTGCTTCGATCTCACTCTGTGAATGTTGCCCTAGATGTTCCAAATCCTCGATTCGTTTCCTTCGAGCCGCATTTAACTGCCTTTCTTGTCTCCGAAGGTTGGTCGATCTTATCGATGTTGGCGGAATGTTACCTGGCGCCGTCGCTACACTGAGATAAGCTGGAAGCTGGTTTTGCAAGTCACTGAACCCACTTATCAAGCGCAAGCCCGCGCGCCGCTTGTCCTCAAAGCTGCGGTTGCAATCGTTTTTGCTGTCGATATCATCTGTGAAGTTCGGTGCAAGCAGTTTGCTCACGTCGAAGTGGAGCGTAGCTGCATGTCTTGGTCTTCTAAGTTTCGGTCTCTCTGCACACTCCCCTGCACCTGCCTGATGACTATCGACTCGGTCTGCTGCAGGCCGATCCATGGAGTAGGTAAAAATCTTAGCTCGAAAATGTAGCGTCGCGACGCAAAAGGTTGCTCCGTTCATGGGTGACTGCGGGCGCTTACTCACGTCCTTCAGATGCTATATTGGATTCCTGCCTCCGCGGCCCCGTATCACCCTCGACCGCCAAGATGGACCCCAGATCTAAATGGAGGTTCGACAGGGCCAGCTGCAATGATTCTGCACTACACAGCCGGCCTCGCCGCAGCAATGAGTCCCACCGCCGGTTTCAGCCTTGCACGTATCGCCCTTTTTCGCTCTGGGCGCAGTATGTTACCGCTGCAAATCTTACATCGAGCCACCCACCATTTCAGGCTCCCAATTTCCGCTTACAAATACGACCAACACTGCTGCGTATGCTGCGCAAGCGCCAAACACAGCCAATCTTCGCCCATCTGCAAGAAATACTGCGCATGCCGCAAAGACTAGGGTAAACAGCACTATGATCGCGATGCGCCAGATTGCGTTGTCAACAAAGTACAAGCTTAGGATAGCTCCCAGAAGCAAGACGATGCTGAGGATGGCGTAGAATAGTTCAACAAAAAGATCAAGCCTCCGAGTGTGGATGTAGACTATGCGTGGGTCGAACGACGCTTCTCGGTCCGACCTTTTCAACTGCATTGTATGATCAGCTGTGTAGGAACATCCCTTCCATGTTGGATCCAGCGTACCTGTAATCGGGCAAACAGTTGCTTTGCGAAGAAAGCACTGACCCGATCTTTCCTTTCAGTGGAGTGTAGCTGCACGAGATCCTGGATGTCAGTTTTCTTGTAAATCTCTTCACATGGCCCTTCAAGAGTGGAATCTGGCTCTTCGCCCAAACCATAATATTCGGCGTTGAAGGCTTCGAGGACCTCATTCGAAGGGGTCTCAAGGGCTGCGATCTGACTCTGTCGTAGTAGCGTCTCCTCTATTCGAAGCAATCAGAAATCATGTGCGCATGCCGGACCGAAAAGGTCTTGCTGACACTTACGATACTCTTTGAGACATGATCTGATCCTCATCATGAGCTCCCATCGCTCGCGTTGCTTGTCGCTCACACTCTTGGCCCGCTCAAAATCCTGCCAGGAGCGAGCGCATCTCCTTGCTTCAAGATCAATCTCAGGTCCATGTTCCATGCGGTCAAATCGGTTCAACTTGTGCTGTAGAGAGGCAAGTTCGCTCTGGAAGTAAAGTAGATTACGTGCTGCCAACTTGTCGAAGCGCTTGTAGATGAAGCTCTCTGAGCAAGGGTTGCTGGAAATGAAAGTTGAGAGCGACGGATAGCCTCTTAGTTAATCTGGGCCGGGGTTGACGGGGGTATTCTGCTGCGGGTTGGGAGCGTTTTCGACATCGACGATGCCATGAAATCTTCAACTGGTCGACAGTCATCGGGTGTGTCCTCCATGTTACCGTAGACCCGCCTATGTACCCTCATCCAACCTATATGCTCGTGCACACCGCTTTGGTGCTTCTGAAGCATGATCCCAGAGTTGTACTCAACGCCTGTCAGGGTAACGCTGGACGAAACAGACGGTTGGTCTTCAAAACCGACCTCCACTTTCACCGATGCCCAAGACCACGTAGGCGCGTTCGATCCGCAATGATCCTGGCCGAGCAAATTCCATTGAAGATCATATAGCAGAGTGCTTTTCCACAGACCCGCAAGATATGCATCGTTGCGTCGGAATTACAGCATGCTTGAAGCTAGTGCAGTAATTGCTGACAGCTTGTCACTATCGTAGGTGAGCTGCAGCTGCGAGGACTCGCACACAGCGGTTTGCCATGCCGCAAATGTACCATCAGGTCGATCCTGAAAGTCACGAAAGCTCTGTAACATGACCTCGATGTCCGGTTGGTCACGGACCCACCGCCCTTCGCAACGACGAGTAGTTCGACATTGCCATACCAAATGGGTAGTGCTAAAGCTGAGAGTTCGTGGTGAAAGCCGCCTTTCCTGAATGACCCAGGCTCGCGGGGTCAGGGGGTTTAACTTTGGGTCCGGCCTGGAATACTTAGCGAAGTCAATAAAACTCACGTACATACAAACCCGTCGAAGGGACGACTTTGGCTTTATATCGATCATGCACCAGATGGCGCAGTCCATCACGGCTGTTGCGTGCGGAAACAGCAGCAATGGTGATGTACGCATTGCGGCAGATGTCTGCCATGGATGCTCCAGTCTCTGCCCAGTCTGCGAAATCATCTTGATAGATACCTGTAGATTACCACGTTAACTATCTGGCGCAGCTTTTTTATTGGGATACTCACATAAGGCATCGATCCGGATATTTCGGATGCCTAGCTTGAGACAGACCTTGACAGCATCGCGGAATGTTTTCGGCAGACTCGCGATTAGTAGGCCTTGCTTGGGACTCGCCGCTGTGCTGTGTCTAAGCTGTGTCGATGATCCTTGCGGACCCCAACAGTGAATCAAGCAATCATGGCATTGGTCTCTGGGCATGACGTCTTCTTTAAGAGTCATCGTATCTACCGATACTTCTAAAGCTCGTTTGGGTAATGGCAAAGTGCTTGTATTGTCACAATGCTGGTGAGATTTAAGGCACTCAGCAATCCAGACTCTTGCTCCCTGGAGTGCTTCGTCACTGGTGGGAAAGGGGTCTATTAATTTGTTCCAAAGAATTGCCGCGATGGTTGCGTGGCTTGTTTATGTAACTGTTAGGCTGCAACTCTCAGAGACAGAATGATATAGTCCATTACCGGGGGAATGCAGTAATTCCAAGGCCACCCGTCTCTTTCCCTTCAGCACAATCTCCACCATTGTTACCATTTCGTGATCAGAACGATTTGTTGGAGAGTCTAAAACCGAGTCAAAGTCAAGGTCGATTGCGCCTTCGCCAAATGCGAGGGCGACCTCGGAAACAACCTTGCACCGTCGACAGCCGTGCTCAGTCGCAGTGCGAAATGCGTCTACCGCTGCTTCCCAACCTTGAATTTTCCATGCCCAATCCCGGTCTTCGTAGATAAAGGGTTTTGTGACAAAGAAGGTGCCTTGTATTTTAGAGCGCTTGCAACATATACAAACAACCGACCGCTTAGCATTGGATTCATCGCTCATGATACCTTGAGAAGACGTAGGGCCCTGCAGATGTCGGGCCGCGATGGCAGGACTAGTGGCGTATCGATGAGATGCACTGTTAAATTGGAGGAAGGTCGATGTCTCGACGTGGTTTCTTGTTGCTGTGTCTGAATGCCTCCAGCCGCGACTGTCCTGAAGAACAGAAGTGTCCTGTTTCCCTGCATCTGGGGCCTTATGAGTTTACGCACTGTGGCGCAACGTGGCGTGGCATCTGTTACTGTCCATCACTCTTTCTCTGAGCCTTGCCCTCGGAAGCTACGGCTGGCATCCCTCGCTCCTCAAACTCATTCTCGTACGCTCTCCATACCGCCATATCGGACTGCATCTTCTTATGAGACCGTACTGCTTGATGGTATCTGACCATACGCGCATCTGCCTCGATCATGCCGCCGAAAATCATTGCAGACATTTGGATGTATCTAACAAGTTGTCAGCGGCAGAGCTGTCGATTTCCAGAAGAACAATGAGCATACGTCTTGAACTGCACTGTTAGCCCTCGGTATAACGGCGAAAATGCGTAAGCTACACCACCGGCGACGGCGAAGAACGCGCCCCACTACATATGGAGTCAGTATACTTCCATCGAGGCAAAGAGTACAAAATAGCAATGTTTCTGTGATCGAAGCATCGACGACGAAGGCGCAGGAATCGATGACGTAATTACAACAAGCAAGGAGCAAGAGCACCCTGCATTCGGGCTTCATTGAAGAAGTCGAGGTCAATCGAAGAAAATCGCGAGAAGATCCAAGCCAAGGCTCCAAACAGAAGCACATGCAACACATACCTTGATACCCCCATAGGCACCACCCTTAACCGCCTCCCACGCAGCCTGATTCGTCTCGGCGTCCTTCGTCAGACTACCATGTTCGCGTACCATATTGTCCAGCTCTTGCTACCTCGATGATACACTCATTGAATGCGATGACTGGAGTGCAGAAATGCGAATCGACGAGGTGATGTCAAATCGCAGCTCTAGCGTTGCGGGAGCTAGTCGGAGATGGACAGGGATGCCTGCGATGGCAATCGGCACGACTCGGCATCGTTGCGGCAGCGGCTCAGTTGCAATGTTCTTACAGACGAGAGATTTGGTGTGTTGACTGTTTGCTCATCAATGTAATCCCGAATCTGCAGCGCAGGGGCTTTTTTTTTTTCGTGACTAATTGGTCGAATATGGATGTAATGCTAGGACTACTACTGCATGCTGCAGCTTTCAATGCTACTAATCCCCAAGCTTCGCATCTTGCTAGCAGTGCGCAATCCTCTCAACAAACGCCTGTTCTCGTCTATTTACACTAAAGGCGGTGAGCTTCAGTCTCTGCCCTTGGAGGGTTTCACGTTAGCTTCCGACCTAGCACCGTGTTCCGCCCACTGCCCGCCCATCACATGTGCTAGGCTGGAGCGGCGTGGCCGAGTCACATCAGACGTCAACTCTCTAGTCTCGACGATTACTTCAGGAGAACCCTTGAAACGGACTCGAGGAACAGTCAGCGCCTTCTAGCCGCCTTTCTTCTCCGCGAATTCGATGTGGTGAGCCTTTGGTTCGTCGGCAGGCACCTCCTTCACGTCCACCATTTGAGTGTCCCGATTCTGCGTGTCCAATTCCATGGGGTCACTTCGAAGGCCAGCCATGGCGTCCACTCCGCCGTTGACCTCGACCATCTCGCGCACGCCTTCGCCGTCCATCTCGGTATTGGGTGTCAGTGTCGCGGAGCTCATGCCGGAGCTTTGTTTGCTCTTCTCGTCATGATACTGCCGAGAACTGATGTTAGCCCAATCGTGATTGTACTCTGGTGGATCGCCAGTTTTATTCCAATCCCCTCTCACCTCATCCCCGAAATCCTCCCATCCATTGCCCGAGCCCAGATCATGACTCTTTTGCAGCTCCTCCAGGAAGCATAGCTTGTCTTTCTTGACGAAATCCTCCAGGGGCTTTGGCAGAGGAATGGGCTTCTCGGACATAGCGGCGTCATTGGCGTAGATCAGTAGTGCTGATGCGGCTTCGGAGGCTGCCCGCTCAAGGACCTGTTGCTTGTCTACGCGGTCGCGAATCATATTTGCCGTGCCGGATTCGTTGTCGTACTGTATGCGCCACCATTGCTTCGCGCCACTGACGTTGGAAGCAGTGTCAGGGTGCAGGACATAGATGACATCGCGACGGGTTGCTACACCGCAAAGCTGGTATGCATGCTGCATTGCATCCTCGGGAGACTGCCCTTCCGGGTAGTCGGGCCCTGTGAGGTCGATAAGAGCTTCAGCGCCGTCGTCAACAGTAGGCTTGAAGTGCATGGCAATATCATCAAGGGCCGCTTGCGCTTGTTTTTGTTGCTCCTCGAGAGCTAGCGGGGTCAGCGAACATCCGGCGAACACACTTGGGTCACTTACCAGCCAACTTGCTCTCGATACTATCGCGCAACTTCTGCAGCTGAGAAAGCGTTGCGGCATCCTTCTCGTTGACCTCATCTTCGTCTGTCTTTGGCTGGAAAGCTTTCATGCTTGTCTTGATCAACTTCAAAGACTCGATTTTCTTCGAGTTACGTTTCGCCGGCGTATGGTACATGAGCCGTTCGAACTTATCCTTAATAGCTTCGATCGTCTTGTTGTGCACCGCCATGCCTTCGAACATCGACTTTATGATGTGTCGATTCTTCTCGAGATACCTGTCCACGTACAACGTAGCAGGAACCCGGCAACCAAGCTCGTTGACATCTTGCTTAGCGCCTTCCAGGCGGAATATCACAACGTTGCTGATGTCCATGATATGGGCGGTCCCTTCTGGATGAGGAAAGAACGAGTCATCGAGCACGTCGTAGATGTCTGTATCGCGCCCTTCACGCTTAGTGACGGTACCATCCATGATAAAGCTTTTGACCTGCTCCTGCGCATTGACAACAGATCGCAAGACGCCATCCATTTCGAAGTTTCGATCCTGCTTGGCATACGCCTCGCTCCAGATTAACAGGAATTTGAGCAGGTCGTCGTCTGGATCTGCCAGGAGGGGCGCTTCGAGCGACTTCCAAGCATCCATGTCGAGCATCGACTCGATTGTTGTGTATGCGCGGTCGGTGTTGTCCAGAAATGCCATGAGGCGCTGTGTCTCGTAGATAATGTCGAGTCCGTAGGCCTCGTTCCACCCAATGGAATCGTCCACTATGCGTGTGCGTCCTGTGGGATTGCCTCTCCACCACTCTTCGCCAACCCAGTAGTCATCTTGTGTCACAGCGGGCGACAAAAGCGCGTTTCGGAATTGCGGGATCGAGTGTAAGATGGTGAGCATCGCTGGGAGGTAGTTGAACCTCGGCGAAGGCTTCAAAATGGCAGGCTGACCCTCCTCTCGCTGTCTATGGCTCGGTATTGGATCGGCGATGTACTCGGAAGCAGTCGTAGCTGGCACCATCTGCCACTGGCTCGGGTCATAGTCGTTTCGCGTGGCAGGCCCAAACACCGGTTTCGAATTGCCTGTGACGCCTGATTCTTGCCCACTCTCTATACCTGGCAGTACGTTAGCCGTGATTCTTCTTACCCAGCCCTTTCTTCGCCATAGACTGACTCTGCATAGGATCGTCACCCGCGTGTGTGGACAAGGCTGAGCCTGGGCGCGTGCCTATCCGCGAGTTAGGCCGGGTAGGTGCTGTGCTGTTGGCGCTGCTGCGAGGGTGGTTGTCGAAGCCTAGAGGATAGTCAATATTGAATGCTGGGTAAAGCTCGTCAGCTGGCACCCATGCGATTACCTGCGTAAGGTGCCAACGTACTGGGCACGCTGTTGTTCGTGCCATCGCCATATCTGCTCGCGCCGAATGCGCTCTCGTCCCAGGTCGGCTTCGATCCGTCGATAAGCTTATGTACGGTCGCCATGTCTGAACTAAAGACCTTGTCTGCCGCCTGCTCCAGGTTGCCGTTGCAGACCTGCCTTTCTTAGTACAGCGTTTCTACCGTCGCAAAGACTTTGTGCGGACCTTGAGTAGCTTCTGGCAGTCCTCGTAGCCCAGCTGGTAGCCGCTGAGCTCTTGGAGCATTGTCGCATCGCCGTCCGCCATGGTGATAGCTCTGTTGGTGTATGTGGGGTCGTATCGATGCGGTGGTGGAGCGCTGAAGCTCTGTCTCGGCGCAGCACAAGCAGTGTAGCAATCGGCGCGTGTGCAAGCAATAGGCTGAAGTGGCGGATATGTGAGAGAATGGTGACATGCAAGAATTCAAGCGTCGCTGTGCGTTTGGCATCTTCGTGGGGAAGCGCAATTCACGCTCGAGCTACGCAAGCTGCGCTGCGGGCAGTGACGACGCGAGCTGCAGGGATGTGGGCTCGGCCTCGAGCGTGCTGTCTTCGCCGCGGCGGTCTCTTGTGACACCAATCAAGCATCTCACTTTCTAGACAAGTGCCTCAAGCTTCCTAAGAGCTTATCATCAAAAGAGATAAGGAACAGCTGTCTTGCTCGAGACGGTCGTGAGGTCGGTCTCACAGCGGGCAGCTCACCTGCGGCTGGCTGAAGCCTGATAACATAGGATTTTCCATTTTGCCAATCCTCTATATGCCATTCCGTCCCACCATCCAGAGCCGGGGTATTTCGTGAAACTCATCTTATCATGCCTATACTCGGGCACTAAACGCTAAAACACCAGAACCCCCATAAGTATAAGGGTCAGAATGCCATTCCTCCACGGACACGTGCCGAAGCATCAGTACACCTCTCCGTGCTCCTCTTTTGGTTTGTACATAATTGTAGTCAAGAACTGTCACAACAATCAGCAAAGTCCCAAACTCCACGCTTCAACACAAGAAAATTTTGACGTAAAAAAAACTGACGTACCTTCTGTTTATACCTCGTCGTCGCACTCGTAGCCAGCACATTATCCTTGATACTACTCGTCGCCAAATGGTTCAGCACCGTGTGATTCGGCATAATCAACACACTGCTATCGTCTTTCATCGGCGTCGTTCCGTTCAAGATACTCTTGCTAAGAAACATCGGCAGACTCGGCGGCGTGGGCAGATTGCTCGCTGCTGCGTTGGCGCGCGCAAATCTCGACGACTCCTCGGGGGCGTCGAGGTCGAGCAGGTACTGCGGAATCCGCGAGTGGTAGCGCTTCTCTGGCTCGGGGGGCGCGGTGTTGGGGATCTCGGCGGTGGGCGGCTTGACGATGGGGACTTCTGGCGACGGGGGGTCTTGCGGGGGCTGTGTTGCTGAGTGCTCTTCGGTGGATGGCGGTGCGTCAGCGGGGTTCTCTACTGCGTTTGCTGCTTGCTGTCTCTCGATGTCGTCGTACGATACCTCGAGGTAGTTGACCAGGATGTTTGTGTAGTCGACGGCTGTGGGCAGCTTATCGGAGATCATCATGTCGTTGTCTACGATGAACATAAGGTGGTGGGTTCCCGGGTGGATGGGGACATGTGCAGAGAGCACGTTCTCCTTCTTGCTGGGACCACTGGAGAAGCAGAAAGTCAGCCTTGTCGGTGTGCAGTGTACAGTGCCCACTTACTTCTTGTGCAGTTTGTACTTCTTATTCCACCCCGCAAACGTTCCCGTCACGTACACCCTCTCCCCTGCCCCCTCCCACTCAATCAACGTCGGCACCGTCGGTCGTCCCGGGGTGGGCACCTTGAATTCCTCCCCCAGATCATCATCATCCGCCGTGGTGCTGCTGAGCATTGATGTGCGGCGGGGCAGGGTGCCCTCAACGTCGCCATGGTCGAGCGACTCGGCGGGCAGGTCGGTGGGCGAGATTATGGGCGAGCCGGGCGTGTGCACTTCCTCTTCGATTGGCAGCGGCAGACGCGGTGGCCGGCTGAAGTGCGACGAGGGCACGAGGTAGTCTTGCGAGGCATCGGCGGGCTCCAGCGACCCCGCGATGGCCTGCTCGGTCCTGCTGCTCTGCGGCGCATCGATGGGGATGGCGTGGACTTCGGTCGGCGGCGGTGTAGACGTGGGGGCGGGCGGCGACGGCTGCTTGGGCTGGGCTGGTGAGATTGTCGCGGGCGGTGGTGGAGGTGCTGTGCTTGCAGATGCGGGCTGCGGCGTGGACTGGCGGCTGAGCTTCTCCTCGCGCTCCCTCTCGCGCTCCTTCTTCTGGCTGCTCTGCTCGTTGCCCATCTTGTCGGTGCTGCCCTCGCACGCAATGCTGCGGTCCTGCGCGGCGCGGAGCTGGCTGGTGACGTGCGCAGTGGTGTTGTGTGTACTGGCTCGGCCCCGCTCGACGCGCACCTCGCTCTCGGTGCTCGCAGACGGAGGGGCTACCTGCGTCAAGGTCACCGGCTGGATGCTCGCGCGCCTGCCTGTGCGAAAACCCGGGTGCGGGAGGTGGTGCTTGTCCGGCTTCTCCTTGTCTGCGCTGCCGGAGCTGCCTAGGTGGGAGTGCGCATGTGACGCATGATGGTTGTGTGAGCCAACGGGGCTCTGCGGTTGACTCGAGGCCGGAGTCGACCGCGAGCTGGAGTGCTGATTGCCCATGGCCGCGACCGAGCCAGCGAGGGAGCAGCGACCAGATCCGGCGATGAAGCAGCGGTCTCTGGCTCCCGGGTGCTTCTATGGGGTCAACAGACGTCGAAACTAGCTCTCCACAATCGCCCCGTCTCAGGATGCATGCGGGACACGCCAGGGATTTGCATAGCTCGCATAGCTGCAGCTGTCCGTCGCCGATACGCCTCCGCACGAGCCACAGCCTCGTGGCTTGTCGTGCGCTTCATCGTGAGGTTGGCTTTCACTGCATCACTTGCACAGCGATATGTTTATGCGTTGAGATATCTTTGTTTGTTGACCATCATACGCCATAATGAACGCGTTGTAGCTTCCTCTTTCAGATTCCAGGTACTGCCAATAGCCACTTCACACAGTACGCCTCCGCAACATGGACGGCGCGCTCATCAAGCTCCTCACCGTCGTGAATCTGGTCTGGTGGCCCATCAGCAAACTCATCAATACCACACGGATCGTGTTATCACCGATACTACAGCTTGTAGTCTTCCTCCTATCGCCAATATGGATAGTTGGTAGCTTTCTGGTACTTCCCTTCATACATCTGGTCAGGGGACTGTACCATGTTGTCACGTTACCACTACAGGTAAAATGGCTCGAGCGAATTGAGGTACTTTCATGTTTCGAACAGGAAAGCAACGCAAATACTGAATCGTATACAGACTCTCTACATCTACCTCGGCACCGCGGGTCTCGTAGGGTGTATGACCGGAGCTGTTTTGTACTTCATCTTCAAAGTCCTCTCATCCTCGCTTAGCATTGACAACAATACCTCAAAGGAAAAGCACCGCATAGGCCGTACCACTGCCGAGTTCAGGGCGGCTCGCCGCGAGAAGCAGGATCGGATGTTGGGTCCAAGTCTTTCCATTCCAGTCGTAGTGGACAAGGTGGCCGGGCGGCGTGGGCGTGGTTTGTTGTCACAGACCATTGTCGAGGAGGAAGACTCAGATTTCTGAGAGCCTCTGGTAGCGGCGTGGTACCCGAGCGTGCGGGAGCGGAAGGAGCGGGCTGAGCTTCGGTGCCCACAACCTCAAGATCGTCATAACAGGGCAGTGATCTCGAGCTTGCGACGGGAGCGCCAGGGATTTTTTCGGGACAGATTCTTTCTACTGGCCGTGGATGTTCACTGCCCCCCGAATGGTCGGACAGCCCGTCATTGATCGAGGACTTCGAAGACACGCCTGATGTCGCCACTTGTCTTGATGTTGCTGTGTTCGTGCGGTTCACTATTGGCAGTGTTGGTTGTACACGTGGAGGCTGCTTCGGTCTGGCGAAAGCTCAGCATTAGGCGTTTGCAGGTCAATACGCGATAGTAACATGACTTACTCCGCGTTTGGCCGCCGCTCTTCTGCGTCTTTGGAACCAACAGTCAGCCAGTGAAAGACGCTGACGGTCCAAACAACTGGAGTTCTATGTCAGTCATGTAATGGATGAATTGGAGAGGCATACGAACCATCGAAAGTGCAGGTGGTCAAGCAGAGCCAGCCCAGCTCCCGCCCACTAAGTGCGCTCAAAGCTGACATATTGCCCACCGTAGGTAACATCACCAGTATTGATCCAATAAACGTCTTCAGTAGGAGCCTCTCGATCTTCTTGACCATGTGCTGGTTGCCTTGGTTCGCTTGAATGAGACTGGTCCTGGACTTGGAGCGGCTGCACCTGCTTCCAAGAAATGTCGCCAAGCGACTTGCAGGGAATGCTTTCGTCGAGAGCTTCCCTGAGCGGATGAGCGGACTCAGCAAGTAAACAAAAACGAGTGTGAGGAGGACGTTGAGAGCAATGTCGTACGTCACCAGGGGTATGGTGGTGTATCGAGGGATACCGAGGCGGCAGCGGCCGTCAATCGACGAGATCTCAGCGATTGGATGCACATAAGCCACCACGCCAATGGCCGTGAAGCCGGAGAGTGTCAGCACGAAGCCTACTACCCAAATCCAATCCTGAGTCCTCTTCATGAACGGTGCTCGGAGTGCATGCGCTCTTTCAATGAGAAAGAGGTACCTAGAAACGATCAGCTGTCTCCACAGGATCTTTCATTCGACATATCGTAGGCCTTCCTCGAGTTGCAAACTCACATGATGACCTTGCTGAATATGTAAAAGCTGAGGCAGGTAAAGACCGCTCCACGACAGATGCCGAGGGTTGTAAGGCCGAGACCAGTCTTGACGACCGCTGCAGATAGGACAAAGCACATGAGAGAACATAGAGAAGAAAGATCAGGATGTGTGTAAAGCAGAGATCCTTAGCTCGTTTACGGTCGATCTGGCGTAAGCGATAGCCTAGCATGTTGCTCAGTCTTTGCCCATTGAAGCTCTGCAGGGCTCACCAAGCATGCCAGACAGTGCGCTGATGCTCAGCATTGATATCACTGTGAAAGCTACACGAAAGGATCCAGTTCGCCCTAGGGGCCGGGGTTTGCTGGTGTAGGCGTGAACTGACTGTTTCAAAGGGTCGCCGCATTAGAAGTTGTTGTTGTTGCAAGGATGGGTAGCCACGCCCATCCAGTTGAAGCTCGTCCCGTAATGTGTCGCATGTCTTCCGGCGATGCTGTCTGCAGTGCTAACCCGGAGCAGGAACGTATGAGGGCATAGTAATAGGTGATGTGCGGAAAGTGCAAAAAGGAAATCATACGCTATGCAGCATGGACGGAGTCGCTGTCCATGTTCCCTCACACTACGTGCATGAGGTAAGTTCAGTAATTTTGAGCAAGTTTACGAGCAGTTGCACTTGCTGCTTTGATCAGTGCCAGGGTCCCTGCGGGGATTTAGAGCAGCAACGAGCACTACCATCAACACACATGCAGATGCCTTCGTCTGCATGCTATATGACAACGCCTCTTGCCTGCTCTTCCCTGCTCTTCCCTGCTCTTCCCTGCTCTTCCTTCACACCATTTGCAGCGTCAGTATTGACCTAAGCTCCTTCTTCGTCCTTCAAGGCCACGTCAGGATCAACATCTTCGCATGCTGCTTCAATCCGCAACGATAGCGTATGCCAGAACCGCAAAGACCGCTCTAGCTCCACGTCTGCTAGTTCAGAGCCATAGTCCTTGCGCTTACAAGTGGTTCGAAGTTGATGGTTCGAGACGAGGTGTCGGCGCCAAGCTCGCTGTAAGATGACAGCACCACAACTAGCGCGGGACGAAATCTTGAGCTTGGACGATTTCATCACATGAAAGATAGTGCCAGTGGATCGCCGCAGGGATCTGGTCAGCCAACACGGCATACGGCACTGCAGCGTTGCTCTTCGACTGCTTGGAGGTTGGACAACCGCTTGTATCATGTCGCCATTCAGTCTTTCAGCGCCTTCATAGCTATCTTCATGCAATAGCACATACAGCAGTATAGCCCGCAGCCCTTGCATACCGTCCGCGGTGCCCCGGGACGCTCACAACTACCATGTATCTACCAGCCGTAATACCTCGCAGCGCGACCTCGATACCACCCGCCTACATATACAATGGTTTCCTCCGCCACATCGGGCAGTCGGGCCACTATGACGAGAACTGGAGCAGTCTCATCGGCATCGTCACCGCCATCGTTGGCAACGTGCTGATCTCCTTCGCCCTCAACACGCAGCGCTACGCACACATCAAGCTCGACCGCGAATGGCACGAGGAGGAGAAGCGGAGGAAGAAGAGGAACAAGAGCAGCACGAGTATATCGCGGCTCGGCGAGGAAACGCAGAAAGACGTCCACAATAACAGCGGACACGGCAATGGCAGACAGAGCTCAGAGCAGGACCCGCTGCTGCCCGATGGCGAAGGGATAGCGCGTGTGGACACCGATGAGAGCGCAAAGCAGAAGTCCTATCTCAAAAGCCCGTACTGGTGGGCCGGCATCGTGCTCATGACCATCGGCGAGGCGGGCAACTTCCTCGCCTACGGGTTCGCTCCTGCCTCGATTGTGAGTCCGCTGGGCGTTGTGGCGCTCATCTCGAACTGCATCATTGCACCGTTCATGCTCAAGGAGCGGTTCCGGTGGCGCGATGCTGCAGGCGTGGTTGTCGCTGTTGGTGGCGCGGTGACGGTCGTGTTGTCTGCGAACGACAACAACCCGAAGCTGGGTCCGGATGAGATCTGGGCGCTGATCAAGAGGTGGGAGTTTGAGACGTATCTGGGCGTCACGGTTGGTGTCATCGTGCTCTTGATGGTTGCAAGCAACCGTTATGGAGAGAAGAACATCTTGATTGATCTGGGCCTTGTTGGACTGTTTGGGGGGTTCACGGCGCTGAGTACCAAGGGCGTTGCGTCGTTGCTCTCGTATACGCTGTGGCGTGTTATCACCTTCCCAGTGTTCTACCTCTTGGTCGCCATCTTGATCGGTACTGCGGTCATGCAGATCAAGTACATTAACCGGGCGCTGCAACGATTCGACGCTACCCAAGTCATCCCCGTCCAGTTCGTCATGTTCACCTTGTCCGTTATTCTCGGATCCGCTATCTTGTACCGCGACTTCGAGCGCACGTCAGGCGACGACGCTGGGAAGTTCGTCGGCGGCTGTGCTCTCACATTCTCTGGAGTCTGGCTTATCACCAGCGGCCGACCACGCAGACACGATCATGACGAAGATGAGGACGAAGATGACCGTGAGCCCGAGTCCGAGGAAGCCATCAACCTCCACCACGAACGCTACCGCGATTCATTTGATAGTATGAGTGACAGCCACTCCTCGTCATCAACGATCCGCCCTGCCTCACCACCCCTAGACATCCTCGAGATCAACCCGCTCTACCAAGATCAAAACCGCCCCTCAACACCAACAATCAAACTCACAACGCCCGACCCTTCCACCCCACCCCGCCGAACATACACCTCCGAAGCCCTCGACTCGCTAATCCAAAACCCCTGGTCGCAACCTCCAGACCGCGCCACCACGAGTCCCAAACCCTCCATCAATCGCCACACATCCACGCCTGTGCTGCCCAGCGAAGCCGCACCGCCACCCTCACACCTGCACTCTAATCTCGGCGCCACACCATCCGATCCAACGCTCTCCAGCGCTGCCCCGCGCACGCCCACGCGCGGTAAGAGCCACGACGAACTGCCTTCCACACCCGGCACTTCCTCATCTGCGTTGGGTCCGGGGCTAAGGCGTCTGCGCACGAACGAGCGCCAGCGCAGTATCCCTGGCCCGCTCCTCGCGTCGCCGCTGAGCACGGGGCTGAGCGCGCTGGTGCAGGACTTGAAGCGTGGGGGAAACGTAAGGATGCGCACTGGTGAGCAAGCCGGCGAGGGGAGGAGACAGAGTACTTTAGGTTTGGGTGGCGGTGCTGAGAACGCGGATGATATGTTCGGGGAGCCGTTGAGTAGGAGGAGTACACAGGGCGTTGGGGCAGAAAGGGGAAGTGAGCGTCCCGGTGCGCGGGGGAGGGGTATGAGTGGCACGTTGAATGAGCTCTGGCGCGGATTGAGGGGGCAGAGTAGTAGGGAGGATATCAGTGGCGAGCAGGCGCAGCCGCAGGCGCAGAGCGTGGGTGGGGAGGCGAGCGAGGGTAGGTGACAGCTATGAGGCGCGAGGTTTACTGGTCTTGTTATCCGTGTATTCTTGCGCTGCATAGCTTGCGATCTTGGATTATTTAGATGATCATCGATTGAGTAGACTAATGATCTTTTCCCACTGCCAGCATGGAAACGATTGCTTGGTTCAGCCTTTCGCCAAAAGTCGTGAGGCCTCGCTCGCCGCCAGGGACTTCCTTACGGCGAATCGCTGCCTGATCTCCTTGATTTGGACACCATGCTGCCTTGTCGTCGCTGTTGGAGTTCGGCTGTTTTATCAAATTCTTCTCCTTATTGATGTCCCACTTCGCTGCCGCCCTACGTGGTCCTGCCCTTTTCGCGGGTACCTCTCTATCCCTATTCCTGTAGAAAATTGCAGCCATTCAGAACAGCAGCCTACGAGCACGAAACCCCCAGCAAATCAATTCATCAATCCTCTTCTTCGAATGGAGAAGCTTTGGAGATAATAAGCGCTCAAACGTCGCATTACAATACATCGTTTGTTGAAACTCTCTCCATCCTTCGCTAAAGCCCACCAAAGCTTCGCCACAAGTCAGGCCTTCATCGCATCTGTAACCAAGCTTTATCTTCAAACAAACGGCACTTTGCTGCGACATCTCGTCGGATAGTTAGCATGCAAGGTCGGTGATGACTGTTACAGGGGATTATTGTTCAGGGTCCTCAGTAGTCGAGGCCGCGCGGACACATGACGCGGCGCCGACGCCTCGCACTCGTGCCGCGCTCGAGGGGTGCCGAGGAATCTTGATGCAGCTCCTGACTCGGAGATGTTCTCGTTCGTTGTCTTGAAGGATGTATGCTGGAGTGTACGTAGGCGCTGTGTAGTATGCAGCAGCACGATGAGCTGTGGAGAGTGGATGGTCTGCGATTTGCGATTTGAATTGAATTGAGTGAAATAGGATGGATCGCATGGTATGTGATGTAAGAGAGATGGAAGACGAGAATGCGATGCTTGTGTGTTAATTCTACATTGTGGTATGGGACTTGGTCATCTATGGGTATGGATGCGGTTATGCTATGATGTTGTTCAGAGTGCAAGCTTATACTATCCGGGACCTGGGCTACAGCTGTGAGAGATGAGCACGAACATTGCGAAGCGTCCTCGATTTGATCCGCACGTGGCTACAAGAAAAGATATCTGAGATGGACTTGCGCATACCGTATGATGGATATTGAGATGGAGGCTTTTTGCTGTACCCTGGTTTGAGATGTGCTTACTATTTGTCTTGGAACATAATATTACAGTCAACAGGGAGCCTGTCAAGGCGATGGAGAAACTATTCATATGCTGGCTAACGACATGAAAATTGGTACCTTGTAACGATAGTGTCCTCAAGGTTTTCGCTGGCAGCTGAATCGGCAGGTCCAAGAAAGACTACAGTCTAGTAGATGCAAGTGCGTTGTTCCTGCCGTGGAGCTGTAGCTGTGTGATCATGTGGCTGATCGGTGAAAGCCCTTTACCTTGCAGGATCGGAAGGGAAGCCCTATGCCTTAGCTTTGGCGAAGGTACGTGACTGGAACTGTAGTCTGCAGCAGGGAGGAGTGACATAGCGGTGTCTGTGTGGCCGCTGAGCGAAGGTCTCGTCCTCAAAATAGAGCGGCTCGTCCATGGAGGGTACAATGTTGTGCCTACAGTACACGCAATCAAGGCTAGACCGTGTACGTGATCCAGATCGTCCGCCTTGACGAAGGACGAAGATATCGTTGTATGACTGTGTCGTTCACCGGACAATATGGAGCTGCGCCAACCGACGGAATGCGAAACTGTTGAGAAGGAGTGCTGGATCGATAGCAGGCGTTATGCGGTTGCAGGTTGCTCGACAGATATCGTCCCTTGCTCGACAGTGAGGCGTGCAAGGCTCTGCTTGTAACTTTAGCTTAGTCCATTTGGAAGCGAGTCCAGCGGGAAGGAGCTCCTGACATCGAATTCCTACATCACTGTCAGTACGACGATGCACTCAACGTAGATGTACCTGTGAGGTAGTCGCTGCCCTAAGCAATGTTGCTGTTCGTAGACCCTTGTCTGACGAGTATGCAACTCATACCAAAGCAACGTTGAACGGCCACTACGCGGGAACTAGCATGACATCTGTAGCCTGCAATCAGTCCGGCCGATGTCGGTCATCGAATGTAGAAAGCCGCACGGCAATGCTGTGGTATGTGAGGCAGATGTGAGAGAATGGCGATTGTGAGATCCTTTCATTGGTGAAACACTGTCCGATCATGTTTGACGGCATATCTTGGTTGCACAGCGTCTGTACTCGAGCTCGGTTCGTGCGTGTAACGCGGCTGAACTCAAAAGGGCACAAAAAGGCCACAAGGCTGAGATGGAGGGCATCTATGGGGATGTGTAGGGTCGACTTTACAGTCCGGACGAATGAGAGTGTCTGTGAGGTAGAAATGGTGACATGTTAAGCGCCTCCCAGGGTCGTAGATCTGCGTCTTGTCAGCCACCAGATTGGGAACGAGGAACCTATACCTAATCAGTTTACTAGGAATCAGTCGACGACACGACAACAAAGGTTTCCAGGGTACTAGTCAGACCAGTCGAGCGCAGTCTTCGAAACCAATCCAAGTAGTGTCATTGCTCTGCAAATACTTTCGAATCATGTGTTTCTGTTTGTGAAGGTGAAGACGCACGTCGACCAGGCAGGTACGGATGCCCAGATGGCCAACGCATGCGGTGGTGTGGTGCAGCCCGATGACGCAGTCGCGTTCGCAGTGGGAGAATCAGATCGCCCGTCGTCTGCGGATGCGCCCTGAGCCAGATGAAGGTAGACACGCACGTGATTAGTACCGGGATGTCGACCCTTGAAGGCGGGGCAACAGCTGCACCTTGACGTATCGAACGGGCGAGCGAACCAGCCGGGAGTTTGACGGTACTCGCTAGCTTACCCACACCTGATGCTCGTAATCTCTGTGTTTCAGCATCGTTCGATTTCAGGGCCCTGCATTGTTTACTCGCAGCGATGCTCGTTGCAAAAAGTTGGGATAGATGCAGCTGTTGCACACTGCGCCCTGTCAAGTGAGACCGCACGTGCTGTGAGACTTGGAAGCATTCCAGGGTGATCGAGCGCTTGCTAGAGACCACCATCGTCATGAGTGGTTTGATGTGTATGTCGGTTGCTGCACGTCTGGCTGAAAACGTACTAAATCCGCAGCAATGAGGAATTCTGGAGTAACGAGTACCGATCGATGGTTCATCACGGCTGCCAAGCTCTGCAGCCGGGACAGAGGCGCCGTTGAGCATCCACAATGGCTTGTGAATCAGGGACGAACGCTGTCTGAACAGTGAATTGGTGATCCACGGTCAAGGTGGACCGGGAGGGGTGTTGAGGATGGCTGCAGAGGCTCTGCAAGTCGACAGGCTCACGGCAGGAGGCCCCTGCGCTGACAAGGACCAGGGCGTGCTGGTAGCAGGTCAGCTGTTGCAAATGTGGATGCGGGAAATTCAGATGTGTGGCCAGAGAAATTATGACGAGACGAGAAACGAGGCGGGCGGTGATTATTGACGCCTGTCGTGCAAATAAAGAGCTGCTGTGATGCACGACCGGCATTTGCAGGGTGCAGCATTAAACGCCTATGGCCGCAGGCGCTCATGTGTCCGCTGGCTTGGATTTGATGTCGGTGGCTCACAATGCAAGTGCCTGAAGACGTCAACGGCGAATTACAGAGGTCAACCTGCAGGCATTATTGAGATGTCCCGTCTTCGCTGCAGCCTGCGCAATGAAGGACCTGAAGAGGCTGACTCAAGGCCAACGCAGCAGTGAACTGTGCCAATGTGCCGACATCTGGTGACTTTGCTTTGGCTTGCTAAGCTCCTGTAGTGGAGCGCTCAGGCCATCGTTCAACATGTCTTTCAATGCTGGCTGCCGCGTGATATGAGGCCTTCGGCGTCGAGTGCTAAACAAAGACGTGAGCGTCAGGATCATCCTCACTAAAATGCTTGCTGGGTGACGGAGTCGCTGCCACCCAACTGCATGGCATCACGGTGAAGTGGCAGGTTCATTGGAGAGCAGTTCCTTGTCCAGCCACGCGCTCAAGCGACCGCACCGCGGTATGGGTCCCAGTAAGTGGGTTTTGGGCTGGTTATTTCAGGCGGCGTGCTTGAAGAGGAGAATCTGAGTGCTCACGTGCAGACGGTGTATGTAATGCACCTCCGGGCCTCAATGCCATTGTGCCAGCTCGCACAGCCCGCCAGGCCTGAAGTTGAAGAAGATCGCAGCTTGAATACAGAGGCCGCAGACAGCAGCGCTGCTGGGTGCACACAGCTAGCCCTACCCAGCGCAGCTCATGCGAACGATTTGCTCGTCTGAACGGCGTAAAGCAGCACGGCAGCGGACGATGACAAACAGAGCTCACACGCTGCCGTGTGCACGCGCTACGTCCTGGGAAGCCGCGCTCCGGTGACGTCTGTTTCAAGAAACAGCGATCTGCTGCTCCTGCTGCGCGAGCCAACCTCGTGGATCTAAATGCTCGGTTGCCTTCCGCAGAGCGTGCAGAGCGCTGCGAGGTCGCCAATGCAGACGCGCAGTTCCAGGCGCCTTCACACCACAATTGCCACGCGCTCCTGCTGAGCCCAGGCCCGGTGTTGCTGGTCGTTGAGAAGCTGACCATTCCCTAACGCGAGCGGCCTTCATGTCACGAGCTCCTCTTCAGCTTTAGCGCCCTCGTCTGTGCCTACAAGCCCCAAGCCCGCCCCGCTCCATCTACGTCGACCCTCAACTCAACCCGCATTCCCTTCATTTTGCAACTCAATCTCAACGTCAATTACTATCCCCTTCACCCTCATCTCCCCGCACGCCCCGTCTGCACCGCTGTCTTGCACGACGTTCACGTGGCCGCTAGCGATTTACTTAGCCACACCTAGCACCTGCCACTTTGCCAGCCGCGAGGGTCAACCACGCACACGGAGCACACTCCACCTGCACTCCACCCTGCGCCTACGACACCTCTCGCCCACGACGGCTCTACTCATCCACGCCCGCACCTCCTCCCACACGCTCCTCAGCTACAGCCCGCCCTATTCTCGATAGCAGTCCGCGCACGCTTGCCGGATAACCCCTCGTTGCAGCCCCCCAAACAATGAGCCAGAACCGGCCATCGGCCTTCTCCAGTCTGAGAATGGGAGGTGAGGGCTTGTGTTCCACGTGCAATCACCAATTCGCTAACAGCATTGCAGAAGTCATCCATGAGAAGGTCCAGGACGGCGAGACCGGCGAGTATAAAGACCTTGCATACACGCAATGCAAGATCGTCGGCAACGGCTCCTTCGGTGTTGTCTTCCAGACCAAGCTCTCGCCAAGCGGAGAAGATGCAGCCATCAAGCGGGTGCTGCAAGACAAGCGATTCAAGGTGAGCCGCGCATGTGACTGAAACGCGTGCGGACGTCAGCGCTGACTACGACCAGAACCGTGAGCTGCAGATCATGCGTATCGTCAGGCACCCGAACATAGTCGAACTCAAGGCCTTCTTCTACAACAATGGCGAGCGGGTATGTCTCAGCACTCAATGGCAAGAGCGCGACGTGAAGCTGACGATGTGACTTACAGAAGGACGAGGTTTACCTGAACCTTGTGCTTGAATTCGTTCCTGAGACCGTTTACCGCGCTTCGCGCTACTTCAACAAGATGAAGACGGTCATGCCTATCCTCGAGGTGAAGCTCTACATCTACCAGCTGTTCCGTTCTCTCGCGTACATTCACTCGCAGGGGATCTGCCACAGGGACATCAAGCCACAGAACTTGCTTTTGGACCCTGCATCCGGCATTCTGAAGCTGTGCGATTTTGGCAGCGCGAAGATCCTGGTCGAGAACGAGCCCAACGTTTCGTACATCTGTTCCAGATACTACCGTGCTCCGGAGTTGATCTTTGGAGCAACAAACTACACTACGAAGATCGGTACGTCATGTTGTCCTTGCGCGTACAGTGACCTACTAACACGTGCAATCCAGATGTCTGGTCGACCGGCTGTGTTATGGCTGAGCTCATGCTGGGACAACCATTGTTCCCCGGTGAGTCTGGTATCGACCAGCTCGTCGAGATTATCAAGGTCCTCGGCACACCCACACGAGACCAGATCCGCACCATGAACCCCAACTACATGGAGCACAAGTTCCCTCAGATCAAGCCGCATCCGTTCAACAAGGTTCGTCAACTAAATCAGTCCCAATCAGCCTTCAACCTGACATTTTCGCAGGTTTTCCGCAAAGCCGACCCCAACGCTATCGATCTGATCTCCAAGTTGTTGGAGTACACACCGACACAGCGACTTTCCGCCATTGATGCCATGGTGCACCCTTTCTTTGATGAGTTGAGAGATCCCAACACGCGCCTGCCTGACTCACGCCACCCCAACGGCGCTGTGCGGGATTTGCCTGCCCTCTACAACTTCAACCACCACGGTAAGCATTGCGTTGCAAGTCTGGAAGTCAATAACTGATCATCCTCAGAACTCTCGATCGCACCTCACCTCAATCAACAACTGGTTCCTCACCACATCCGCGCTACATTGGCGTCTCGTGGCTTAGACTTTGAGTCGCCCGACTTCAAGCCGTTAACAAAGGACCAGATGTTGGCGAGACTAGATTAAGAGTCTTTGCACCTCTTACGCGACACGATACCATTTTGATTATGCGGCCTGGCCTCGATCATCTCAGCCCACGAGCCCAGAAGCCTTCCGTCTAGCGAGCACAACATGGAGCCTCGCATGGCGTCGGTTTTCGAGGGTTAGAGCTCACACGTGTACACCCTTACCTGCAATATCTGAGCGAGTCCGTAATGATACCGACATTTACAAAGAACGGTTTGCTCTGCTTTCCCTTCTGGCTACCCGTCCATGCAAACCCACGGGCTGGCTCCGTAGATGTTTTTCTTTCTTCCATGTTATTTGAGATGATGGGCGAACGCAGGTGGCTGCAAAAACGAAGGGAAGGGAAGTTCGACAAAAGTCATGGAAGAGTCGCTTGCAAACATCTTAGGATGATTTCCGGATCTTGGAGGGTTTCACGGCAACCTGGCATAGGCTGCATTGCGTCTTTTTGTTTGCATGCAGGAGTTCTTCTTTGGAGGGTGGTTGCGGTGGCTGCGTACGAGTGGAGGATGTCTGGCACTTCGACCCTGGCTTTTGGTGGATGATGTGCTCGGCTAACTCTCGACGCTTTGCTTACGGACGGTTTTCCGATGGACTGTGCACTGTTAGGCGGATTGCTTGGACTTTGTGGGCATCGACGGGAGGCTCTACGTCTTTATAGGACTACCTGAAAGTGCGTCCATTCGCGTGTCACGACGCAAGTCCTCAGCGCTATACTAGCCACTCAAAAGGTGGCTTTCCTCACTTCAATTTTCACTAGAATACCGTTTCCTAGTGTTCATCGAGCTAATGTGATATTGACTAACAAGTAGGCATTAAATTGCCCGGCCAGCGAGATCGCGGCAGCAATCGGACTGGACACATGCTGCGAAGCTTTATGTGCAATTGCTGCCAGCAATGCATCCCAGACTGTTAGTCGGAAGCGAGACGATTTGCCGTGTGGAAGTACCCACAGCCTCTGTCAAGTCAGCGACGGCCCGTCTGTCTGCTTTAGATTTACCTTTACCTTGGTATAGACTCACTTCGAGCAATTATGAGACGGGCTCCCTTATATAAAGTGTATCAGTCCAGTATCACTCTTCCACCATACTCAACCCAATCTTGCAGTCCACAAAGTCAACTCTCGCACGCCAATATACCATACACAACTGCCAAAGAAGTCTTCTCCAAGTGAGTCCATCACGGGCACTCTCTTGCCGGTTCTGAGAAGACGTCGAGGCAGCCGTCATGTTCTCCACGAGCGCTATGCAGGTTCATGCCCTGAAGGTGGGCAATCTCATGAAAACAACAGTCAACAGCAGCATCCGCGGAGGTCCTCCGGTCGAATTGCTGGACCTCGACATGGACTTCGAGTTCATGTCCCCTGAGCGCCGACAGCAGCTTATGAGCCCATTACCGGTGCAAAGTGACGTTCCTCGCCAATTACACTTCAATGATGTCCACATGCATGGCGGTTCAGACAATGAAGTGAACGACCCAGCCAAGACTCAGCCTTACCATGCTAGCCACAATGGGCAAGCGCGCAATGGTCGCGACTTCCAAAGCTTCGATGTAGCTCCTGCTCCGCGATTGATCAAGGCGCATCGACGTCGACGTTCACCACACCGCATACACAACGCTCCTTATCGCCGCTCTGACTACTATACGTCTGGCTACACGCAGTACTTCGATCGCGACGCCGTTCATACAAGGCGCGACCACTACAGACACCGAAACCCTTCACCGGAGGCCATCAAGCACCAGTCAGAGGCCATTTTCGTTTCAGCAATGGCGGATCTCGATGTCAGGGAAGAGCGCGACTATGACAGGCGCGGTACAGACAGCTACCGAGGTGGAGGAAACAAGCGCCGTCGTGACGGTAAGCTCCTCACAGCTTTCGAACCTTTCCTCAAAAGCTAATTGCGTACAGACGAGGACAACTACGCTCCCCGCGATGATCGCCGTGGACCCCAGAGGCGCCGCCGAGACGACCCCCCTCGCCGCCGCTACGAAGAACCGCCCTTCCCGAAGCTGCGACGCCTGCTATTGAACATCGCCAGTTCCACCAAGCTCCCACAAGATGAAGCTGTCGAGATCGCGATATACCTGGGCGAGCACTTTGACGACGAGCGTCTTCGATCGGACTTCTTCGACCTCTTCGTGCAGCTGTATGTGTGTGCGTAATATTGAAGCTGACTCGGGCTAACCCATTCAGTATTATCGAGCAGCCCTTCAAGATTCCCTTCGTCGCCGCGGTCGCCTTCTACGGAAACGATGTCAAGCCAGAGATCACGATCGAAGCCATGAAGCGCGTGGGTGATCGCGCACAGCAGGCACTGGACGCTGGCGAGTGGAAGGCTTTCAAGTTGCTCCTGAGGTTCTTTGCCTGCTTGCAATCACTGTACCAGGAAGACGGCGTTTTCAGCTTCCTTGGCCAGCTGTTCGACAAGGTTGTTGATCTCCAGAGCGAAGACGAGAATGACGTAGTGGGCATCGAGCTTGTCAAGATCATCCTCCTTACCATCCCTTACGCCGTGGTTGCAGGCGGCAACCGTTTCCACGAGCAGGCCCAGCAGCTGCTGAAGAACACTGGAATTGTGGCTGGCAATGCACTTCCCATCGAAAGTGTCATCCACTCATACATCGGAGAGGAAGACGTCAAGCCTATGGCTTACCACAGCGTGATTGGCCTCCTGCAAGCACAGCTTACAGCAGAGGCTGAGTCTGGATTCACGTTGGCGTGCATCCCACATTTCGACCCAGAGGCCGTACGCAAGTCTGCTGCCAAAGAAGAGGATGAAGAGACACTTCCCGCGGCACCTCCCACACACGCATTCCCAACCTTCAACGTGCCATCATTGATCAACCCCGGCCCACGACCCCTTTTCCCAGAGGCCTACTTCTCATTGTTCGCGGATCAGGAGGCCAACACCGTGCCGAAAACGACAGACGTTGCTTCTTCGCTCATCCGCGACGCCATCGTCGACACTATCAATCAGCTTGACTTCAACCGTGAGATGGTTGCCAAGTTCTTGGTCGATGTCGATTGCTACTGGACAATTGATGCTTTTGCCAAGCGCGGAACTCCACTCGACAAGTTCAAGGACCAGGAGGGCAAGGTCCAATACAAGTCCGAGGACATGATTATTGACGCCATCTTCTCGCAACTGTTTAAGCTGCCGTCTGCGGAACACAAGCTGGTCTACTATCACTCTGTTATCACACAGTGCTGCAAGGTCGCGCCTCAAGCGATAGCGCCTTCCCTGGGACGTGCCATTCGCACGATCTACAAGAGCCTGCCAGTGCTCGATCTTGAGTTGGGCTACCGATTCTTGGACTGGTTCTCACACCATCTTAGTAATTTCGAATTTCGATGGAGGTGGACCGAATGGTGAGTGTTGTCAATCATTTCACGAGAATTACGCTAACTGTTCTCAGGCTTGACGACCTCGAACTCACCAACCTCCATCCGAAGAAGGCTTTCATCCTTGCTGCACTCGACAAGGAGATCCGCTTGTCCTTCGCTAAGCGTGTCAGGTCGACACTGCCTGAGCCCATGCATGCGCTGATCCCCGAGCGCCTTGACGAGGACAACAGTCCGGACTTTAAGTACGACAACCAGCAGACCCCGTATGCGGCGGAGGGTCAGGCATTATTACACCAGCTGAGGAAGAAGGCACCCGCCGAGGAAGTTCAAGCTACCATCAACAAGATTCACGAGCAAGCTGTCGAGCATGGCATCAGCGAAGTGCTGGTCCCCTCTACCGACGCTTTTGTCACCGCGATCTGCCGGCTGGGTGCCAAATCGTTATCTCACGTGCTCTCGTGCATCGAGCGCGGCAAGGACCGCCTATTGGAGATCTCACAGAATGAAGTTGCTCGACGTCAGATCGTTGCAAGTGTCGTCGAGTATTGGAAGGATCAGCCAGGTGTTGCCGTCAGGATCGTTGACATTCTGCTCAACTACACCATCCTTGCGCCTATGACCGTTGTTCAATGGGTTTTTGGCAGCCACTTGGGCGCAGGGGAGGCACTGACCGAAAGCTGGGTCCTCGAGATGGTTTCCAACACAGTCGCCAAGGTCACAAACCGCAATCGCCAGATCGCCTCCGCGCGCATTCAGAAGGGTCTGCCCGCGGATCAGATTGAGATGGTCGATGCGACTCTCGCCAAGGACCGTGACAACGCTCGCGAGCTGTTCAAGTACATTGAGGACTCTACACGCGGTGTATCAGAGGGCTCGGCCGACACCTTGATGGAGAAGAAGACTAACGGCGCGCTGTCTGAAGAGGAAGCACAACTTATCCAGGCCTGGGGCAGGCGCTGGCATCAGACCTTCCTGCGTAAGGCTCAGGTTGAGGAGTCTGTCGTTGGAGAGCAGGCGGTCGAGGCCAGAATCAAGCTTCTGGCTGCTGAACCGGATGTGGAAGGTGCAGACGGTACGGCTACAAACGGCGAGGCATCCATGTCTCTTGCCTGAGCGTCCAAAGTAGCGAAGGACTTGTAAACAAATCTCGACGATACAGCGCAATGATTCTGGAAATCAAAAAGGGTATGGGACGGGACACGTCGAACGGTCTTAGCGGGAAGGGGACCCGCCAGATAATGTAGCAGACCACATGGTTAATTTGAGCGCATCTACTGTCTATGTGGTCATTGATTGGGTAAATTTGTACGGAGCCATACTGAGTTTTGGGTGAGGATCTTACCGTTTGCTGCTTGCAGTGCTCTCGAACATCGGACTTGCGATTGCTTAAAGCTGCAGGCGCCTCCCCTTAAACACGTCGAGCCTTCCATCGTTCTCGATTACCATATCATCCACCCTTCTTCGCGAGCAGTACCTCACACATGCAGCCTGATCAGGTACGAGTCTACACCTCCTCAGATCCGCGATTGTTTTCCAGTCAGTCTCCAGTGTCGATCTCCCGCTCTCTGTGCGCCTAGGCAAGCTTAGCGGATCTCTTATTAGCCTATCTCTGACGTTAAAGTAAGGTATGCCCCGCGGATCGAGGACTCCGGGCTTTGCCTGTTGGTGTTCAGCCTAGCTTACGCCTCGTCGCCAGCCTTGTCTTCATCAGTACAAGACCGTCCAGCCCAATACCCCATCAGGAGCTTGGCCTTACAGTTCGCCTTGTCCTCCGCGCAACCTCGTCGGCCTCCAGGTGTACGTCTCAACCGCCACCTGTGGCCCTCAGAAGACCGCTTCTAGAATGCAGCTGAGTCTAGGCCTAGAGGTGACTTCTTAAGTACAAAATGCACCAGTAGTCCGCCTAAGTAACAGTTTCATCGCTCATGCAATTCCTCTCCAGTTCACTCACTATGCTTCTTAGGAATTCTCTACTCCTTGGCTTAGCCGCCGCCATTCCCACTGAAGACCTTCAGGCTCGAAACGTAGATTGCAAAGCAGTCAACCTTGCTGTCCAAGCCCTGAATATTTCCCCCGGGGCTTCCAAGTACTGCTCCAATGTTTTAGGGATCAAGGCCCCACAGGCAACGCAGACTGTGAGCACGGTGAAGATTGTCACCACAACGAAGTGCACAATACCGACGGTGACACAGTTGTCCACTACAACTACCACGAGGTAAGCAACCTAGTATCTGTGGTCAGAACAGGATCTTGCTCACTGGTAAAAGCATCACATCCATTTGCTTCTTCGTCAAACGACTAGGCCGCGCCTTCCAATTCGCTGAACCTACGGACGCGCCTCGCGTACGAGCAACTTCACCATCGCAGACCGCAGCGCCCGAGCGTCAAGTTGAGAAACGAGGACTGTCTTGTGACGGCGCACCTATCAATGGCTTTGCGTGCTCTTTGGTCAGCTCGGCATGCAATTGTCTCTCCCTGCCGACCACCCCAGGCACTGTGACAAGAACAAGGACCTCGCTCACAACCACGACTATTACCTCTCTTGCAAAACCGGAGACCGTCACCGGGACTATCACCACTACTGCAGTAATGACCAGCTTTTTCAATCCTGAAAATGACCCTCAGAATTGCGAGAGCCTGCGGTCGTATTGTAAGTAAGCATCGCCTCCGGAAGACTAAAATTAACGTCCCTTGAGTGCCCCACTGACACGCCATTCTGTGACCGAAGACGCTGCATCAAACCATGCATCGCCGGTCAAGATTTCTCGAGCGATGTGTCTAATTGTGGAGGTTGCGGGTATGCGGTAAGTATTTTAGATTCAATCTAGTCTATGAGATGCCGACTGCTACAGTGTGGTGACGCCAACACCTATCAGTGCGTAGCTGGACAGTGCACGCTTCTTCCTCAATTCACTGGCTAGACTAGATGTCTCTGCAGAGCACCAATCTCTCAACGCACGAAGATAGGATACTACTCGCATTCACTCACACGTGCGCTGTTGATGAGAGCATCTCGAACTAACCTCATTGAACTGGTGCGAACTGCGCCATGCCAGGCGAGGACAATTATTGAATTCCTCATTGGATTCTTCTGACATAGTAAAACTTACTCTGTCTCCCTCAGCTACGCCACAGTCGAAATATACTGCTAACACTAGGGTACCGCTGCAGTGTTAAAAACACCGCCAGAGTAAGATTACACCACATATTTAGGTAAAATAGTCTATTTATATAGAACCTTTATCTTTTTTACACTACACCTCTAGGTAAAACAGTCTATTTACACAGGACTTTGTCTTTTTTACACTGCAACTAATCAGCTACAAAAGTTTGTCATCAACCCTCCTCTTACGTATACATACTCTCTCTCTGACCTCTCTCT